>CABFOW010002915.1:54093-87796 GCA_902141385.1 Timema californicum
GGGGGGGGGGGGGGGATATTGGAAAACCAGTTTGGAGAAACCACTATCAGAAAACCCAACAAGGATTTTAGTCATGATCTTAACTGTCATCGGAAGTCTAGTCTTACACGAGAGTGACACCTTGGACCACGTAGCCACCGAATAAGGTTTAAACACTATTAAAATCTAACTTCTAAAATCATCAGAGAACAGAGATGTTCAACGATTCAGGGACTTTTATAACCATAGTGAGACATTTTCAATATTTATTTAAATCACGGTTTTTTAAATTAAATAATAACATAATCATAACATATATATATATATAGAGGTGAATGTAAATATACACATAGCTACGGATATTTATTTATGTGTGTTTATTCACATATATATTTAAATAAGATATAGATGTATATATAATATATTATCTAATTAATTTAATATATATTTATTTTACCGCTTATTTCACCGGGAATACATGAAGAATATTTATTAATTTTAGTTAAGGCCCTTGGCTCTGTCAAGTGAAAGTCTAAAACCTATTTTGTGGGATGGTGGGCGGGAGGGTGACAGGCGTGGGGTGGCTTCACAACCGACCAAAGTATCCTTCCGCGCCAACATGAACAGATGGATCACGGAAACCGTAGATAGCGCTACCTACCGGACAGGTCTTGAGGAAAAATCATGCGTTTGAAAATGTAGGTTTTCTCGAGAACGAGTGAAATTTTCTTGTCGATAATTTCAATACCGCTTCTAAGATAATGTATAAATGTTTATTAATTGATATATTTTCTTATTTTTTGCTATTAAGCCGGCAGTTTACTATTGAAACATGACAATTTAATATCTATTTGATCAATGTTATTGAGGAAATGTGTATATAAAAAGTGAAACTTAATAAACATGCTTTTATCTTGAACAAACCATCTCCGAAAAGAAAATTGCTAAACATTAAAATATCTTCCAGATAACCGTTTTTTCCGCGTATCTGCATTTTCACTTCCAAATGAAAAGGGCCAATCACCTTAATAAAACTAACCGCAGGTAATTGTAACCAGATATTAAATTTTGTTTATATATTAATCCTTTATCGAATTAAATTGTGATACAAAACACTAAAGCAGGCTGACTAATAAACAATGTCAAAACAGAGATATAATCTGATCCTGTTTTAAAATATGGCATTTAATATGAAGATTTAGCTATATATTATCTCTACACAATACTTCGAACTCTTCTTGTATGTTGGTGCTGATAAGAAAAGAAAGTTTGGTGCCACAGCATAAATAATAATAATCGGTTGTTAAAGGGATGTAGTTATTTCCAATAAAGTGTAAGAGCATAATTATTTTAAAGCTTATTCTGGCAGGAGGTTAACCCACGCTCGTACAGTTCTTTGAAAGTCAAGAGTATTGGGTTGCCATCCTGTTGACGAGCGAGCATGGTGCGACCGATGGACCTTCCTGGCTGGTGGAAACGGATATCAGCGTACATATGTGGCAGTGTCATAGCACGTCTGACGAAATGACGATATAAAATGTTATCTGGTGGTTCACCATGCCAGAGGGTCAATCTGCAGGATCGTTGCGAGACCGTTATCTTGCCTGCTCTCTTATCACGGGAGATCTACCCGGTGACTCATGTAGTAGTTTAGTATCTTACTAGATAAATAAATATATCTTATTGGACTAACTCGCAAGTCTCATTCCCCACTAAACATCCATCCCAACCCCTACCAGTTCGGGGTCCATCCTAACCATGTAAGTCCCTACGGTGCCCCGGTAGTGCTGTAGTAGGGCTGGCTACCGGGCACCCAGATAAAACCAGTGACCTTACACAATTTTGTCAGAAGTTGGATAGGGACGTTACACAAGTATATCTTAGAAATTAATTTTACCGCATTTACCCCGTTTAACATATTTACCCTTTTGATCCTATTTACATTTTTATAATCTTTTCACCTCTTATATCCTTTACATCCCAACATTGTCTACCCCGCTTACGCTATATATTCTGTTAACCCTTTTATAATTACAATTTTTTACACTTTTTCCACTTTTTGACCTTTTTTTACGTGGTTTTAATCTTTTTAATATTCCAATTTTTTATAACACTTTTAACATATATACACTTTTGATTTATATTAGCTCTACTTTTTTACTTTTTTTATCAATTTTGTTCAGTTGTAAAAGTTTTGCCCTTTTTGTCATTTTTCTTCTTTTTGGAAATTTTTTGCAATTTTAGTTTTATTGCCCTTTTTAATTAA
The DNA here is from genome assembly GCA_902141385.1 of Timema californicum. Classification (NCBI taxonomy): domain Eukaryota; kingdom Metazoa; phylum Arthropoda; class Insecta; order Phasmatodea; family Timematidae; genus Timema; species Timema californicum. Next base: position 56,339 of record CABFOW010002915.1, read on the forward strand.
ATTCACATTTTACCCTTTTTTGGACTTTTTGCCTTTTTTAATATTTACAGCTCTTACATAAATTACATAGCTTTAAATGTTTACATATTTTTACATTAATTAAACAGCTTAGCCCTTGAAAACCATTTTACGATAAAAAAGGCTAAAAGGGTGTAACGAGTGCACAAAGGAAATTTAAGGCAAAAATAGTAAAGAGTAATGCAAATCGATTTTTAAAGGGTATAAACGCCAAGAAACATGAAAAAGGTCAAAAAGGTAAAAATTAGTATAATGGTAAAAAGTGTATAACGGGTAGATGGGGTTAAATGGATAAAATGGGTAAAGTCGGTAAAATGAGTAAAATGGGTAAAAGGTGTATATCTATTTTTTAAACACTGGCTTCCAGAGCCAATTTCAAGAAGATATGTTTTTCCACTAAGTCTACCATAGCCCTTATTGAACAAAATTATTAAATTAGCTAGTAAAGCTTTCACGTGGCGTAAATATTGAATGTTTTTTTCAGGTTTTAGATTAATTTGCACATTATAATCAATTATTTTAAATTTTAGCTTTGAGGTGTATGCGCAGAGGCGATTTATATTTAAATTTAAGACCTATGCATGATGTAGATATCGCGTAACACTCATGACAGACCTACATACTCTTTGCTTTATTAATATAGAAATATATATGTTTATTATTATTAGGTGTTCTGTCTTACGACAAGTCCTTTCCTCTTTTCAAAGAACTTAGACCACCTATACACCCCTTCCTCTGCCTCCTCCCTCAGCTACCAGAATTTTCTTCTTCCCTTTAAGTCATCCAATATCTAAATCCTAAGTCTTCCTAATCTCCTCCCTCCCTCAACTTTTCATTTCATGACGTCGTACATATGCATTTATAACTATACTAGTTAATCTATCAACCATTTAATTTTATATATGTAGTTATATGTATATGTACAAGTATATTATTATTATTAGCACCGCGTCTTACTACCCGTTCGGGTTATACGCACTTACGCTAACGTGTAATGGTAGGGTGATTGTGAGATGAAATGGAGGACCTACAGTTGAACGTGGAATCTGAACCATGGTGGAGGCCTGGCATTCCCCACATTCACAAGATGTCTTGTCAGAGGTGTACAAGTATAATTATGTATATTTGTGTATACATGCATATATATATAATACTATATATACATACATAAATGCAGAGGTATATATATATATAGACCCATATTTTTTTTGTTTATACTAATATATATATATGCATATATATGCATATATATACTAATATATATGCATATATATGCATATACTAATATATATATACATATATATGCATATACTAATATATATATGCATATATATATATGCATATCTCCATATATGAATAAATATACACATACATACATATGTATAAATAAATATATACATACATATCAATACATACACATGTATATATTTATAATCATACATACATTTTTATATAAAACGATAATACATTTCTATAATTATATATAACTATATAGTTTTTCAAGTGTATATATGTATTTTTGTACATATTATCTCTCCTTAAAGATGACACAGACGTGATTAAAGCATAATTATTCTATTACTAGAACATATCTACTCATAATATTGATATTGGCCACTACGAGTCATTCAATTAATTGTTATATCTGAATTATAGAAACGGAGAGTTTGTGTGTCTGTCTCTAATGAGCATTGCACAATACCTACCTCACACAGAAGTCTGAAATTTAAATATCAGTAGCTCATATGCACTAACATGTGAACATCTAAGCAAGAATTTCGAAATTTTGACCAGAATTGTTTAATTAATAAAAATAGTAGGAATGAAGAAACATTAACGCCACGAGGAGGCTTTATTAGTACATTTCAAGTTTTGGTAATGTAATTTGGTAAAAGCCAAAAAATGAGTTTGTTATCCACAACAAACTCTTCTTCTCATGTCACCATGATATATTATTGTTAAATATTGTGATTTTTCTTTTAAAAATAGCGTTTATATATTAATCGATTTTTTACCTGTAAACCTTATTACCTTTGACCATTTAACTTCTTACCCTCTATCCTTTTAGCCACTATTTTCTACAATGTTTATACCCTACGCCGACACTCTTTATACTCAATACCCCATATACCCTACAAACTTTATACCCTTTTAACCATTTAAACATGTTTTTAAATATTTAACACTTTTTGTCCTAAATTATTTCAGTAGGGCTAAGCCGGGTAGTTATTAAAATAAAATATATGGTAAAAAGGACAAAAAAGTCCAAAAATGTTAGAGATGTTAAAAGTAAATCCACTCAAAAATGGCAATAAGACCAAAAGGGCATACGTGCATAAATGGCAGAAAGGGCAAAAATGGTATTAGTAAGAAAATATGGTAGAAAGTGTAAAAATATTTTAAATGACAAGAAGTGAATCATAATTCAATTAAATGGTAAAAAGGTTAAAATCGGTATAAGAAATAAAATAATAAAATATTATAAAGACGCACAGTGACCAAAAGAATTAAAAAGTGATTTTAAATAAAAAAAGTTAACGGGGTAAAAAACATAACTTGGATAGGAAGGGTAAAGAGGGTAAAGTAGCTAAAATAACTAATAAGGATGGACAGAGCTAAAAGGGGTTGATGCGGTAGAAAAATGCTAACATATTTTTAATTGATTCCAACTCTTTAACAACCAATTATTTATGCTATGACACCTTTCTTTCTTTTTTCTTTGCACCAACAGGGAAAAGATGAACGTATTGTGTATAGAGAAGCTATAACTTACTCTTCAAAAGAAATATCAGTTTTTTAAACATGTTCTAAGGATATCTCTATTTTTACATTGTATATTAGTCAGCCTACTTTCGCGTTTTATAACCTAAGTCAAGCTAATAAGCGATTACTATTATAATATAATTTAAGATTTGGTTACTATCCCCTGTGATTTATTATATATCTACTAAAAATAACAAATCTAGTTTATAGACTCCCCTATGAAAGACGGTTACACCATCTTGTTTTAAATAATAAACCTAAACCACCCTACGACAGACATTGATTCTATTTTTATATAGGCTATATTTCTCAAATATACGACGGAATGGACATTTTATAGCACAGCATATTAATACCCGTTCAGGTTATACACGTCATATGTAGGCTAATAATTTAACTAATAGTTCAGGGATGTGTCAAGTTGTGTCTAGATGAAATGTAGCAGCATTTGCAAAGAAGAAAGAATGCACAATATATTTATTTAAATCCACCCTCAGTGCAACCGAGCGGGATTTAAATCCTTATCTCCTTGTCATTGTGACTAAAATTTAACACGAAAGTGGCGCCTTAGACAATGTGGCCACTAAAACAGTTTATTTTAGTTATTATTGTCGTTTCCTTCTGGCAACTTAATTTACTAACTGAAGAAAATATCACGGGCTGGACGAAAAAGCGTAGCAAGACTTAATTTATAGAGCCTTCAATAAAACAACTCTTTTGTCATTATACTAAACAATAAAAAAAAGAATGGGTGACCTGGCGGTCTAGGGGCAAGGTATCGGACTTCTATGCTTGCGTCCGGGGTTCAATCCTCGGTCCCGGCACAGATCTAGCTGATTACCAAGCCCTTCCTTCACCTCTGACAAGACATCTTGTGAATGTGGGGAGTGCCAGGCCTCCACCGTGGTTCGGATTCCACGTTAAACTGTAGGTCCTCCATTTCATCTCACAATCACCCTACCATAACACGTTAGCGTAAGTGCGTATAACCCGAACGGGTAGTAAGACGCGGTGCCAATAATAATAATAATAATAATAATAATAATAAATCAATATAATAACCATAGATGTTCCAGGTGCTACCCACTTCAGTGTATGCATATACCCTACCAGGATTCAAAGCTTTACTCTCTTTTACTGCTAGTCTAGTCTATTTTGAGAGTGACACTTCAAACATGTGAAAACTGATGGGCATAATATTTATATCTCTCTGTAAACTCGCCTAAAATCAAAAGATTCTTGTAGAACCATGTCTTACAACCCGGCCAAGTCATACCCATATTTACTAAACAAGATAATGTTCTTGTAATGAGGAAGGATAATTTTAGAGTAAGTGCACTATATTTTGTGCGGAAGGAGAGTGGAAACGCATTTAGGGAAAACCTCCTTCAATGCACCCGACCTATATTTGAACATAATTATTATTTCAGTCATACCGAAAATCAAACCCATGCCCCTTAATGGGCAGGCCACGCTACCAAAGACCTTTCTAAGACTCCAGATCCATTGGAAGAAACCACAATAAGAAAAGTGTAAATACTATTATTTCTTAATGTTTCACCCGCCTCGGTGGCGTAGTTGGCTAACGCGCTTGTAGTGTCGAGCTGCTTGACTGCTGAGGACGGGGAGATCGAGGTTCGAATCTCGGTCGGGTGAACTGGGGGTGGCTTTTCCTAAATGGTTTTCCACTCTCCCTCCACGCAAATGCGGGTTCACTTCCTCTAATTCAACCTTCCCAATTCCCAAGCCATTAGCGTAATTAGTACTTAAAGCGTATAACCCGAACGGGTAGTAAAACGCGGTGCTAAATATTATTATTATTATTACTTAATGTTTAATTTTTTTAACTACACCTTAGCATCCATTTGGTAGGTCTCAGTAAACCGGACTGGTATTCGAACCCCACTCTTCCATCACCAGTGATCCAGCATAACCCGAGAGTGGCGCTTTGGACCATGCCAACACCAATGTGAGTCTGCCCATTTAGCAAAGACTGTTACCAGCTTAATTTTAAGGTCAAAGATTAATTTAATTTGGTTTTATTTTCCAACATACATTTTCATGAGCAATTTTAATACACACAAATACCTACAATAAGTTTATAAAATCAATAATCTTCTTTTTAATTAATTGTTTTGAGTTATTCGACGTGCAATATCTGAACTGACTGATTATATGAGCACATGACATACAAAATAACCTAAATCTAAAACAGACACAGCATCCTGCGCCTGGACGTTAAATAATCACTCTAAAAGGGGAAAGCTACATTTCAACAATGATACATTTCTCGGTCCTGCCAGGAATCAAACCTAGGACCCGTTTTTCAGTAGACAGACACGCTACCAACTGAGCTAAGGTGTCAGACAAAATGTAAAATAATATTGGACGAATAAACACTGAGAAAAAATTAAATGAAATAATTTTTAAAAAAATACTAAGTAAAGGGGCCCAAAATGTGTACAGTAGTTAAAGGAAAATACAATTTGAATAATCTGAAAGGAGGGTAAAACCCTTATAATCGATAGCATGGGGTAATCCATCCTTTTTGTACCTGACCGGGATTCGAGACCTAGCCTCCTTTTTAATGAAGTGAACATTCTTTAAGAGTATATCACCCGTGTGGCGAACTAAGGAGATATTCAGTGACTTAGAAATGAGATTAATTTATGAGCAGTTCCCAGGAAAGACAAATATATTTTCATCAATACTCTCTATCAGCAATGGTGTGTACTCTTGGCCGTGGAGGTTTGATAACATTTTTCAGATTAGGTCAAGTTTTCGGATGACTCAACAAACAAGGAAATGGTCCTCCAGACCAAGGGTATGGGGTTTGTAGCCTTGCATAGGTGAAATTTATAATATAAAATTTATGTTTGTTTGAAGTTGTATGAACAAATTATATTTTTAAAAAAAAGCTAATATAATATTTGGACAGTTATTTCATATTATCTACTACCTACTGTCCTACCCTAAGCTAGTTTATAAGTCATATTTTATCCTAGTATCTGTTCATAGGCGTAATTTGCATACCATTACACATATTTATATAAATAGTTATAGCGTTTTTACATCTTAGAACATTTGGTAGAACGTCGTCCTTTCCATCTGAGAGTCCAGAGTTCGATTACTGACACTAAGGAACAGGTATCTATGGATAGTTTCAGGCGTTTCAGTTTAAAGTACTGGGTTAATGGCTGAGAAATATGTTCTTTTGTTAGAATTAAACTTGTTTGAAGTCTTGTGTTGGTTGGTCAACCCATCAGTTGGATTAAGGCTGGGATACAGGCGGAGTAAAGCTAAGACCAGTCTACTTTCCTTTATAATATAAAAGTATTTAATGACCAACATTTTAAAAAGTGCTTCATTTGATGACTTTAATTTGATTTTATACATATTTGAATTTCAGCAGTTCTTGAATAATTGTTATGGGCATATTATAGTTTGATGATAAAATTTCCCCCTCTAACTACAAAAGTTTTTCTCTAAATGCCAATAAGCTCATGACAAATATTTTAGAACTCTTAATACGACTATACATAGAGAATCAAAATAAAAGTATCTAATAGAAATGTATTTATTTTGGATAAAAATATCTTTTTGATAAAAACTGCTAATTAACTGCCTCTAACTCACACCTTATTTTATACCCGACCTAAAAACTGGACTTTAAATAATTCAAATAAAAAATGAGTATATTTTTTATAAATGAATTTGATCGAGAGTAAAAAATATTGAAATAAGAAATCGCTTGCTATATATGAGCCTGTTGTTGGGCACCATAGAAAGTGGTCAGTTGCGCCCAGTAGGTGAGGTGTTAGGGTGGTCCGTGGAGCCACAAGATAAACACCGGGCCTGGTAGCTTCTGCCGGGATAGCTTGGAAAGTAGAATAACCCCTTCAGTTTTCGGGGTGACGTCCATCTTGTTCTAAGGCCAGCACGTCTGGTAAGAAGAAGTATTGAGCGCAGTTGGACGCTGCCTTGGAAACAAGAGACGCTGGGGGGTTAGCGTAAGGGGTAGCGGTGAAGGAGGATAGAAGGGGTGGGGAAGGGGTGGGTAGGGGGTGTAAGGGAAAGAAAACGACGCTGATATTTCGGAACAAATACCGCTTACATCACGTTCAAGAATTATACTTATAAAATATTTTGTTCTTTGAACACTTTTAAAAGAATTTTTTTTTAACTTATACAATTTTTTATCATCTTTTAATTTAAAAAATTTTTAGATGTAATCAGAATTGTTTGATTATATTTTAGGAATATAATATTTTATTTTAATAAAAAAAATTAAAATCAAATATTTTAATCCTCCTTATATAGTAAAGGCTAAACAATATTATTACAATCTTCACTGTTACACTGAATTATACAACTAAAATTATTTTTAAATAATTGATATTACTTACATATTTTTATTTAATAACATTGGAACAGTCACCCAAGAGTAAAGATTATTTTCTAAATCACAAATCTGGACTGTGCACGAGGAGATTTTTCACAAAGGTCATCTACCAACTTCTCCTTAAAAATATTTTTTCATTTACAATGTCATTCTTACAGAATAAGATCAAGTAGGCCTAATAAACCAATCTGTTTAGAAACGTATCCAAATCTATGGTCATATAAAAAATAATTTGTAATCGTTTAAATTTTAAGATAGTTTAATAGAGTATCATAAATATTTGATTTATGTACACTCCTCTCAGTCTTACTTTGACGGTTAACACTTAGGTTCAGCCCAGAAGATAGGGTCATAGTGTAATCGGTCAAGGTAAGACTCCTATCTGAAAATTGCAACAAATCCATGGATTTAAAATACTAGATGTGTTTATGACTCTGATCCAGAAATTTTCCTCCAGGGTTGAATTTCAAAATATGAAAATTTGATCTAGATTCCAGGCAAGTTTTTTATAGACCTGCTGACCACAATGATGGGTGCAAGAACAAAGGCGTCAGTCTCGTATAATTTGGTCTGTCAGTGAAGGAGAGGCCAGTGTTTCGAATCCTGGGAGTGTGCAATGACATAAGTTTCTCTAGGAATTTTCCTACTCTCGATAACAAGCAAACGTGGGTACATGAACATAATCCACCCCAATAGTGTACATATGATGCTAGCCTAGATTGGGCGCTAAGATCTGTCCCCCCTCCTCCCCAAAATACTGCAATATTTTGTAAACTTTTCCAATCCATTATTTTAATGTTTTAACTATATTTGGTTGTTTCTTATTGAATTTTTTATATTTATAAACCTATATTATCAAAATGGAAATTTTTTCAGGTATGAGTAACTAAACAATTTGCCACATATTTATACACAAATATCATGTAAAATACTCTAAACTATCATTTTTGAGTGAAAAATGTTTTTTTTATTATAATCCCAGATTCATTCTACCAAAACCCTACTAAACATAGGATAACTAATATAATTATATTTTTCAATATTTATTCCAAATCAAAGGTGATTTTTTTATAAATACAAAACACCAAGATCAATATTATTATGTAAATGAATAACAAACAGTCTCATAGGTACACACAGTATTAAAAATGAGAAAGGTAGAATCTTCATAAAAGATACCTGCGTTATAAGGAGGTAAAGATGAAAACTAATTTGTAGATATCGTCAAAGAATACCCGGGTTGTCATTTGAATATGACCTCTCCGTCAACTACGTATAACACAAGACTAGAATGTCTCATTTTCCCCCTCTCGCCGGTGTGGGCCAAAATGTCGGCTAGACCAATTCAAATTGATACTTTGCTTTAGATAGCTCACAAATGGGATATTATTTATTAATAATACATATATACATATATAAAACGGTATATAAAGAGCAGATGGGGTCAACGAGAAATCAATAAACTTTTAAAGGAGGATTTTAACATAAATTCTTTAATTTTTTAATAAAATATAAATATGTAAATAGCTTAAAATACTTTGAAACTAATTTTGATGTATCAATTCTTATCTACTAAGATAAATTTATAGAGACAATACTAATATGTATATAATCCAAAGTTGTATTAGAACTATATTCATTATATTTTTTTCTTTAAAATACTCCTTGGGACTATTCATAATACACCTAAAATAAGAATGTCCAGGAAAGTAGTTATGATGTAAAATTATTTAATTACTATTTATAAATTTAAAATTTTTAATAAACAGGGGCTTGATGCAGTCTATACATCAACAATGAGAAGACTTACTGAGATTAAAAAATCATTAAAAGGCGATCACGTCAATCATTTGGATCGAAAATACTTTGAAATTCTGATATTTTTTTACACTTATTTATCTTTATCACAATGTATTATCCTTATTTTTTTAAATAAAATTACAACAGTCGTAAGATTACACACCATTACCTAGTTATTGTGTTCCTTTTATTTATATATTAGAATTAATATCAAGATCTATTGAACCAATTCATTGAACTATATCGTTTGAAACCTAGGTCTAGAAGATTGAAGATTTCCATATGATCTGAGATCCAAGAAGTCCCCTGGATTGAGATAGCCGCTTCTGGCTTGAGAGGGAGGGGGGGGCCAAAAAAGAGTTAAAAACAGGGAAAGGCGGAGAAGGACGCGCGGAGCGTGGGTAAAGGTGGTCGGGGGGCGGGGGGGGGAAGGGGTGAGGTTGTAAAGGAAAAGGATGCTCGCCTGGAAAGGAAAGGACCGGGCGGCAGAAAAGCTTCTCTTCTCTTCTATATCTCCATGTCTGCCGCCATCTTTATGCCCCTGTGCCCTTCCTTCCATCAAGAACTGAAAAAAAAAAAATACATAAATAAAATATTTGTTAATTTTGGTCTTTTAAACGAATTTTGATAAGAAATATTTCACTACCCTTAATTATTATTTTATCCACCAACATACATCTTATAAACAAAAAAAATAAATCTTATAAGTGTTTTAAAAGTGCATTTTGATGGATATTAGTAAATAAGAGATATTTGCCTTTCATTTGATATTTATTTAAATACATTTTTGATAAATGATATCCGGGAGTAGGAATTGAACCCCAGATATTGGGAATATTACGTTAATGCTCGGTAAGTGAGAGATTTAGCACTTTCCAGTTTATAAGAGTTGTTAGCGCGTGTGACTTAACTCGAAGTATGAGCAGAAGATTTACAGAAGAAAGATTTTACACCAAGTGCTCTTTTAGATTATTCTAATGAACCCTCATCATACTAGTACCATAGAGCTGTTACATATCACCCAAAGAAGTGGTTTTATTTTGTAAGTCCTATAAATCTGATATACCTCGTTTTATGTATTCATACGGCCAGCGATGTCAGTTTTGACAGGTTGTAATCATAAAATAATTAAAATACTATATCATACATGTTTTTTTACTACTAGCAGTATTTTATTTCACTATGTTCATTAATAATTGTATAATATAATAAAAAGAGGCGAAGGTCAGGTTGGAGAAAATTTGCCAAAACTATCTAGTATAAGAGTAATGAAACCCTCTACCAAATTAATATGAGTAAAATTACCTCTATTGAACCAGAGTGAGATGATTAGAATCCCAAACTTTTCGTCAAAAGTGAACAAATCCAAGGATAGTCTAACTAATCAGACCGCTTGTGCACCTTTAGAAGCAAGTCAAGGTTAATAGAATGTACAGACCTATTCAGATATTAATTAAAATTTTGACAAGTTTAATCCTTAATGAATGATATTAAAATTATATTAACATAAAGTAATGTGGTCTGCAGCTGTTACGTTTGATGTTAAATTAAAATGTTAACAATATTGAAAGCCAAAAAAATAATTACTTGTATTTGCATTTTATAAAGGGCCTTCCTATATTAATAATACTGATCACCACATAACGTGTTAGAATGTGCGTTAAAGAACGTGTTAGCAAATGTTGGGAAAATAGACTCTACATTAAATATCTGAAGGACAATACAATTTTTTTTTACCTGTTTAACATAAACTTTCTGAGCCTAATGGCTATATCAGCAAACAACTTCTAAACAAGCTTAATTCTAGAATAGAACAAAAATAGTTCCTCAACTGTGAACTCAAAACGTTTAAAGAAAAATCCCAATGTTCAAAAAGTATACATTTATTTACCATAATATTACTGTAACTCATGACGTTTTTCTAAGTAAACCACGATACCAGCAAAGTTAAGGAGTCCTAATTCCTTTTTAAGATTCTTAATGTAATTAATAGAACACTATATGGCTTTATTAGATAGTTGTAAAATGAAAATATCCACATAATAATATTTTTTACCGTTTATGACAGGATAATTTAAAATTGGGCTATATAGAAAAATAAAATTAAAATTGGTTCAGAGTTAAAAAAGTTTGAGTTAAGAGTATTTAAAATTTTAGTACTATTAGAAAATTCGTGAAGGTAGAATTCATACTTGATTTATTATCTTATATATTATTTAATATTATCTATAAATTAGACTTTTGGCTGGAAATTAAAATGTTTATAGGAAATGAAACTTCTTGGTGTACATCTATTAGCAAGGTACCTCTAAATTTTAATCCTTTGTTATTTTGGACCATAAACACTAGAAAAATAGATACAAATACTTTTAAAAACATCTTATGGTGTTGAAAATTTAATACAAATTTAGCAAAGTTGGTTTCTTTTTAGCATTTCGACCAGTGGTTCTCAAAGTGGGGTCCACGAACCCCCAGGTGTCCCTGAGGCTAGTACAGAGGGTCCGCGAAATTGTCCAGAGAATCGGTGCCATAAATTTATATATTTTTTTAGATATTGTAAAATTGTATATAAAAGGGTAAATTGCTGCCATCTACTATCACAATGGATATACCTTCCCGTATTAAATCCCGGTGAGAATGTGAGGCTGAAAATTGGGGGATTGGCCACACCCCTTGTGCCCAAATCTTTTGAGAAGAAAATTTAGAAATACATTTTCATATTAATTTAATCGTCAGCCAGCACAAAGCACTATCAGAAAAAGCACTGAATCATTTTATGTATTTTCCAACAACTCATTTGTGTAAACCAGCCTTTATTACTTTGTGTGACATGAAAAAATGTGAAATGAAATCGTCTTAGTGTGTAGTGAGACTTAAGGAGATGGTCACTAAAATTGATACAAATTTCAGTGATAATTTAAGTCACGCAATCAGTTCTATTCCTAACATAAATAATCAGTAATTATAAAAATGTAAAAAGAAAATCATATTAATTTTTCCTTTCATTTTTATTGAAGTTTTTTTTACATTTAATTAAAAAACGATTGTGTCTAAAGATGTTCAAATATAATAACTACATTTAATTTATTTTAATTTTAATTGTAATTATATTGACATTAAAAATATATTATTACTAATTTATCGCTATAACATACTATACATTTATTATTTTAATTTGATTTTATCATTTATCCCACACCAAGCGGTTCACAAATTAGCTGTTCCCTGGTTAGAGGGTCCGCATGACTAAGAAGTTTGAGTAATTATTTAAATTGTTAAACACATTTATTTACCGTTAAAATGTTTGTAAGATAGGGATTAAAATTATTTTTATCGGATATAACATCATTTAGAGGCGTAATAACATTGTTATATTTAACTTAATGATTTCAGATAATCTTTTTCAATTAATATTTTTTAATTTTCCAAACTCTGCGTCTTACTACACGTTTGGGCTACAGGCTTTTCTCGACTAATCAAGCAAATAATTATTGTTATTTAGTTATGACACACTTCGCGGCATGGTAGGTATTCAGATACATCATGAAATGATGGTTTTAATTTTTCCACACTTGCAAATATCTTACAATCAGCTTAAAACAAATTAGCTGCGATTTGCCTACTTACGCTATGGTATTAAGAGCTTGAAAGTTCGTGGAGGCACTTTAAAAAAAAAGCCACCTGTCCCTATATTTAGATAGTTCTCTCCAGTCCACCTTATCATGCCTTATCTCTTACAGATTCATTCCAATGTTATCGACTCATCTGCATCAAGGTTATCCCAATGGTATCTTACATTGACAGCCTTTAATAAACATTATTATGTTCCCATTTAGGGTGTTCATCCCGCAATCGCTGAACCAACTTACCATAGCAGTACACGACTAACTAAATTAATTTTAGTCATGGCACTCCACCCACTTTCTCAGACGTTAGGTGGCGTAGTTGGCTAACGCGCTAGTCGTGTTGAGCTCAACTGCTGAGGACAGGGAGATCGAGGTTCGAATCTCGGTCGGGTGAACTGGGGGTGGTTTTTCCTAAATGGTTTTCCACTCTCCCTCCACGCAAATGCAGGTTCACTTCCTCTAATTCAACCTTCCCAATTCCTAATCCATTTGAGTAATTAGTACTTAAAGCGTATAACCCGAACGGGTAGTAAGACGCGGTGCTAAATAATAATAATAATAATCAGACGTTAGTTTATTATCATAAATGTGTAAGTACCATTATCCCCGATAATATTTTACCGACCAATCTAGTAATGTAACCCGGACATATAGATTGTTAATAATATAATATTAAGATGTGTGAATGTGTTACTAAATAAAACAAGAATTTGTGAGAGGATATACTTTTTAAAATTCACATTGCTAATCCTCTATATTATTTCTGTGGTCAACATCCCTTTTTCTCAACTAATACAAAGCCTACATTAATGAATAAGATATCAGTGGATAGGATTTTTTACCAACTTCTGATATAGCATACTCAGTTTACGTTAAAACACATAGGTTTGTTTAAAATTTAAATTAAAAGAAAAATATAAATTCAAGATGATTGCATTCTTACATCAAATATTGTATACAAAGAGGTAAAGTAAATTTTAAATACGTTCATATTAATAAACTCTCTTTGCTATTTTGTGTATAAACTTTGCTGAGTATTTAATTTCAACAACCCAAAAAAAGACTAAATCATTTGGGGGGGGGGAAGAGGGGGGAAGATTGAATTTGCGAAAGTTGCGCAGGGATTTACTGGTTCGTATAAATTTCTTTATACAAACATATCAAGTAATAGAAACTTTATAAAGCTTAAATAGTCAATAGTAAAAGGTTTTTGCCTAGACAAAATGTGCTAAAGAATAATTTTTTCAAGATCAATTTTATTTATGTTCGCTCAGACATTATTAGTAGAAATTTATCAGTGGTTTGATATTTACAATAGTCAGGAATTTAAATAAACTTAAATTTGAAATTTGATAAGTGTCTGAAGAAAAAAAAAGATGAATACATACTTTACATTTATAATGTCCTCCGTTAGATGTATAAACACATTTACTATTCAAGTAGAGCATGTGTTGGTAATACATTTCACAAAGCTGACATCTTGAAAATGTTCCTTCTTCAATATCTTAATCTAGTTGTTATTTTCTTGGGTTTTTGTGGTATGTGTGTTAGCAGTCGTGTCTGTGGTAAGAATGTTTGTTGGTGACGAAGAGGATGGGCGGTGTGGTGAAATGGAGAAGGGGGATGGGGAGAATCTTAAAACCTTGCTCACATATCTCTCTTACACACGCCACACATGGTAGACATCAATGATCCCATTTCTTAGCTCTCTCTACCATGACAACCATACATTTTATATTCACTGGTTTTGATTAGATGTTTTCTTTACCGGAAATTAATGTTTCACTAGTGATTGTTTGGAGGTTAGTATTTATTTTTATTTCTTATTTTATGTACTTAATTATTACAAACTATATATATATATATATATATTTGGTTTAAGTCTGTTTGGAAATATTTAATGACATGTAAATGATATAAATGTGAAGAATTTGTAATATTAAATTTTATAAAACTCTATTCAAATAAGTTTTTATTTAGTTCATGAGAATCGATACGATTTCTAACTAAGGCTTAGTCATTTATCTCATCAAGGTTGGATCATTGATTTTATGACATTGCTTTTAAGGTACGGTACAATTGTATTAACGTCAATAAGACTTATATAAAAAAAAATTACCCCATATAGAGCCATAAATATCAATACTGTGTAAGTTTTATAATTTATTTTAAATTACTGGTTAAAATTGTCATTTTAAGGTTTACCAAACTTAAAATATTGAGATTAAAACCAAAGTTGGATATTTATCTATAAACTATATCCAAAGAAATGTATTGGTAGATAATATTAAATTTTATTTTGTATGAAACTGAACATAAAAATGCACACATAAGTGATAAAATCATTTAATAAAATAATATTTGATCATATCTAAAAAAAAATTCTACATAACTAATTTGTAGAAAAATAGTTATATTGTATCTCTTAATACTACCTATGGGAATAAAATTAAACATCATAAATTTGGTAAAGTATTAAATTACTATTTTCCAAGCGTATTGAGCAGAGTACCAATTCAAATCACCATTATTCTATATAATATGATTTGGTTGGTGAGCTGAACTGAATAGCCATTTGTTAATTCTGGATTAGGTTTCAATCTCCTTTTGTTAGTTAAACTACAATTTTTAACCATAGATAAATACTTTTTTCCTCGTTTTATTAATATTTAGCTTGGCACACAACATACTTATTTCACTAAAGGCAAATTATTAAAAACAAATAAGGTTATGATTGCAAAGAGAATTATGAGCTTACATCCTTTTACATAAATAGCATCTTTTAGAATTTCATAGATCATGGAGTCACGGATTGTATTATTACCCACCTCGGTACCATAGTTAGCTAACGCGCTAGATTCGTGTTGAGCTAGACTTCCAAGGACCGTGTTATCGAGGTTCAAATCTCAGTCGGGTGAACTGGAGTTGGTTTTTCCCTAATTGTTTACTACTCTCCATCCACGAAAATGCGGTTTCACTTCCTCTAAATTCAACCTTTTCAATTCCTAAACCACTAGTGTAATTAGTACTTAAACGTATAACGTGAACGGGTAGTAAAGCGTGGTGCTAAGTAAATAAAAGTAATAAACGCATTGTATTGTATACTATGCCACCATAAAAGGTAGCAATCTGACCTTGACTCAATGTACAACCACCAAGTATTCTCAGCAACACAGCCATGAAACTAAGCAACGTATATTCTAGATCTTAAGATAAACGTACGTTGTCAAGTTACGAGACCCCAATTTAAATTTTTTGTCAAAAAAATGTTATCGTTTGTTAGAAAGCAGCTGAAATTAATTATCTAAATAAAACTGTAAGCTTTAAATCTATAATTTATTTTCTAGAATAAATTAATTAATGAAAGTATTGCTGTTTTGTACTTTTCTACATAATCTACTGTACACAAATAATTATATAGTAATTAAAAAATATATATAACATTCCTTTTAGAGAAAATCTATTTAATGTATTAAAAACAAATTCATATGTATTGCTATTTAAGGAAAATATATTTTTACAAATATTGATATCGTAGCTTATTTTAAAATTTAAAATAATTATTTACAAATCCCATTTAATTCAAACAATAACTTTTGTTATATGATAAATTCGAAATTTATAAAACGGTAACTAGCACAAAAGGCCAATTCATACAAGCAAGAGAATGTATTTCATTATTTCATATAGAATTAAAAATTCAGTGGGAAAACCAAAATCAATTAGAATTGTTCACAAACATGCATGTTTTCCTTATATATTTCAGTTTTTGACAATCGATCATTTTTAAGAATATTTTACAAAATAAATTTGCTTTGTTCACAATATTCAAAGGTAGTTGAAGGAGATTAATATGAATTGTACACATGAAGACAAATGCCCCATCAAAGAATAAATGTATTTTATTCACCTTTCAAACATATAAGGTTGAAAAACTGGAAAGCACAAACACTCAATATAATTCTGAAGCATTTGAAAAGACCATATATTACTTTGTCAGGTGTGACATAATAAATTAATAAGAAATAAAGTATGAAATATTATTTTATGGAACATATCACAAACTATATTTGTCATTATCTATCACTTAGAGCCAATTAAGTTTTCTATATTTAACAAACATCATATATTATATTAAAATTGCGACCCTATTAAAAAATATTTTAATAAATAAATGAACCTGGTTTAAAACTTTATACTAAACATTGAGTGTATTTATTATTACGTTACTATGAACTACCATTTTATCTGCCCTATAGAGATTAATAATATGGTAAGCATAATTTTAAAAAAATCCTTCATAAACTATAAATTCTGATTGAATCTTCCATATGAATGGCTAATAACACTCATGTTTTTCATGAGAAAGTTTAATTTATACATACTGGCATTGTTGAACGATTAAGAGTCAAGATTTAATCTGGGTTTCATAAGGATCGTGGAGTATAGGTCTCTAATCTAGACCGTGTGTGGTACGGATATTTTTATTTAAGTAATATTCCAGTGTACCTACATAAAAATGCGCGTAAATGTCCTATAAATTTTAACATTTTTTACCTTAACCTATCAGTTATATATCATTTGATAGCCGGTAGGAATATTACAACGTTGTATTATTATTACTATTAGCACCGCGTCTTACTACCCGTTCGGGTTATACGCACTTACGCTAATGTGTAATGGTAGGGGGATTGTGAGATGAAAAAGAGGACCTACAGTTTAACGTGGGATCCGAACCATGGTGGAGGCCTGGCATCCCCCACATTCACAAGATGTCTTGTCAGAGGTACAACGTTGTAAAAATACCATCTAATTATAGCTTATATCATCTCTTAAATTTAATTCCCATTGTAATTTTAACAAATAACTGCTCAAATATGTGAGTATAAAAATCAATATCGGACAGAATTAAAATCTAGTTTGTGACATGAAATGGTGAGAGTTGAGCGCGGGAACTGTTGACCCGAAGCGTACCGAGAATACGCCAGAGTCGAGCCGTCAGACCGGCCGCAAATAAACCGGTGCTGCCTGGACGGGACTAGTTGCCTACATCCAACGGTCTACGACGCGGTTTGTCCGGTATTCGTGACCAGGGCAGGACAAGTTTAGGTTCAATAGAAAACTCTAACGGGGAGGGGGGGGACTCAAAGATAGGGTATATTATACAAATCATTTCAGGAAAACATAGTTGTTTATACCTTTAAAGTAGTGGTTAGTTGAATACCTCTGAAGAGAGTAGATTTCTTGGAGGCTGAGTATTTAGAATATAAGGGTAGAATATATTATCAAAACATCATTCATAAAATATTATTATTTTTTGCAATCAGTCTTATAACCCCTCCAATATAACCGCATATATAAAATACTGTGATAGAAATTATTAAGATAGAAGCTTAAATTAAATGTAACCGCATTTGCATAGAAGTAAAGAGGAAAACCTTTTAAGTAAGAGCACCCTCAGGTCTCCTGGGTGGAGTTCAAAACCTTACTTCTCAATTCACCACAAAACAATACGACACATCATAGAGAGTGAGCCATTTTGATCCACCATTGTAGGTATTGTCTTAAGGGAAGTGGATTGTAAAATATTGGTTTCCATCACAATAACAAACCTAGCTATTATTGGCTTAGAACTGTGTATTTTAATTGACTTTCTTTATTATAAAACCATTTTAGTTTAATTGTATTACCACAAAATAACTGTCGCTTGGGATAAGTACTGAACTATACATATACATACAATATTGAAGCAAATAAACTTTATAATATTTATCAAATAAAATATAAAATAATAATATTTTTATCTATGATATTTGAAATAATAAAACATATAGTTTTTTAAGTTGAATAAATAAACAAGAATAGAGCTTTATTTGTCATTCAAAACCCTCCACAGAAATACATTTTAAACAAAATAGTTTGAGCAATTTTAAAAATATTTCAAATTTTTTAAAAACCTTCATGTGGAAACTACCTTATAAGGAATTTTCACCCAAAAAACCAAATATACATATTATTATTCGGTTGGCCAACCTCTTTATTTTAAACAAATTTGTTAGAGATATTTTCGAATACATTTTTAATAAAAAATACTACTCACCAGTAATCTTAATTTAGATTCTAGTGGAAAGTAAAAATGTAAACTCCCTGAGAATCACCTGATAGAATAAAATATCCAGTTTGAACAGAATCTATTAAACAATTTTGGATCAGTTGCTAGGGTAAGACAAACATACAGCCATTGGTACAAATATAATTGTAAAATACCCATTTTTGGGGTAGGACAAACATAAAACGTAGATATTCATTATAATCACGAGGTAAAAAATATTCACAGTCACAATAATTTATCTTAATATGAGAAAGTAAGAATACAATTTTTTCAAAGATAATTCATCCATAAACTACTATTAAGTGAATGTAAATAGCTCTCATGTGCAGAAATGTTTTAAGCAAATTTTGGAAATACGATTAGAATCACATTTAAAAATTCAAATGCAACTTCACTTAACTTTAATGAATAGTTTTCATCGTACCACAATGTAATTTATATTAAATAAAAACAGTGGTTTGATAAACTCAAAGTCCGGCACCATAGCTCAGTCAATAGCACGTCATTCTACTGGCGTAAGGAAATAAAGTAAATGAAGAAATAACACTTCAATCAGTAGCAAAATACGAAATTTGTGTTTGTGTTTGATACCAACAGTAATACGTAAGATAGCCTGAAAAAATGCTCACATATTCAAATATATTTATTTCTCATTAAACCGGCCTGTTGGTAATGAGGGAAGTAAAGAGTTATGTTTCCTACTCTATATTCATTAAAATTCTGAAATATTTTCGCTAATATACCGTCATCATAATCACCCCATTTGTGATAGTTTGCGGATAGCTTAGACGACTGGTAAGACGCCCTGGACTAAAAAAAAATTACAAAATAATGTTACTTATTACTTCAAATTCATTCAGGTCGTATTTATGGAACATGATAAATTCGTTTATAGAGACCAGAAGACCAATAAATAGACACCCAAATAAATAAAAATGGGTGGATTTTAGGGTTAACCTTGAAAATAATATGTATTATTCAATATATAAATGCTCTAACCACCCTTTCAGTCCCATTTGGCAAATATAATATTAGTGCCGATACTAAAGGGCCAGTTTCATGGTCAGATTGAGTACACCTCAAATGTGGAGCTATACTAAATAGAGGACACCACTTACCTAAACCAGAATGGAAGAGGCGAGTTTTGCAGAGTTATGAAACTGGCCCATTACATTCTGGTCTAGATAGGTGCCATCCTGAATTAGGTATAGAAATTTATTTTAGGCCCTACTTAATCTGTCAGTGTAACTGATTCTTAGAATCATAAGATCTACTATATGAAAGAATATATTTAATGTTCTATTTTAATATGATAAAATAACAATAAAAATAGCGTACGCTTCTCATTAACTTAAAATTAATATATTCAAACTTTAAATGAATTTTCAATTTTGCTAGTGTTAACCGCCGAATAGTATCGGCAATCCCATAGTCCTACGTATACAACTCTAATAATATTATATTTCAGGAGGTAGAGATTTGAATCGCAGTCGGGTGCAATTTCGATGATTATTATACGATTTAATTTTTCAAAGTGGTCCTACATCCTCGACTCATGTTAATGATTACTCTCTACTGACCATTTTATTCCCAACCATCTATTGTTTGAAATTGCATATTTCCTTTATATTACCATGTTAATTAAAATATACCGTGTCATAGAAAGGTTTGGTAAGAGATAAATAATTATATTATGGTTTTAAATATCACCAAAACTGTGTTATTTATTGACAACATAATAAACTGTTAAATTTAAATTAATGTTCTATAATATTATAGTAAGATTAAATATTTATGTACATATAAATGATAGATTTAAGCATTGTGAGAGGCCAAAAGTAGGTTCATCAATCCCTTTCTCATTAAGTCTTGTAAATATTAATACATTGATTTTGAGACTAAATAATCGAATTACATATGTATATAGGTTTCGTTCCTTCAATACCAGTTCTCTAAAATATCTGAGATACCTAGCTTACATCTTTGAAACAAGACCACTCATTCACTATTACATTTAAATAATACTCTTATTTGAGTTTATGACTTTTAGATAAGATGATATTTGTTATTGTTAAGAACTTGACATCAAAGACTCTTTTCAATTTTAGTAGGGATGAGGACAGACACTCTAAACTATTATTTTATCAGTTTATGCACATAAATTTATAGTTTGCTGATATTTATACTAGATATAAGAACATAGTTCTACATAATTGTGAGGAACTTTCAGCTTTTGATAAATTTATGAAACATATTTTTACTTTCTCGATATGTTAGAGGTAGAGAAAATGTTATGATCGTAGAAAAAAATTGAATTAGAAATCTTTATGAATGTCGACGTTTCATGACCTCCCAACCCCTAAAAAGGGATTTTTGCAGTGCCGTCTCTTTGTGTGTTTGTCTAACTCTAAAATTAAGAACAGTTTACTAAAGGGTGAGAAGAGAAAAATTCGATTTTCTTAAAATCAGCCTTAGTGAGTTTGATTAAAATTCGAATCTAGCCGTTGATTAAGAATCTAAAAAAATTGCTACTTTCATTTTCCTATAAAAATGTTTCATAGGGTACTTTACAAAACCGGAAATTTCCATAATTCTGTAACTATTTGATATTATAAATAAGTTAATTACAAAATTTTAATGCTATTTAAAATTTTAAAAATTAGTCTGAAATATATATTTATTCAACCAAAAGTTTATGTGATATTGGCCAATATATTAATACATTTTGTGAGCTTTAATTGCAGGGATACTACTTAATAATAATCTATCTCATCATTTTAGACTTAATAGTCAATATTTACCTACTTTAATGGTCAGAATTTATAAATGAGGAATTTAATAACATATTATAGTAATAAGATGTGCAACCACTAATAAAATATCAAAAATTTTAGCCGGAAATCAAAATTTTAATACAAAGTGTTGACTTTCGTGGATCTAATATCAATATATTTTATTGGTCCAAATATACAAATGAGGACTTTAACTATTTAGAAATAAAATTACAAATCTAAAACTGGGAGTCAAAAATGGTTTTACGTAAATATAACTCAAATTTTTCTTGGGTTCTCTAGTGTATAGTATTTCTTTTCACATATATTACGAGCTTTGAATAAATATCTCCATCTTTAAACAATGGCATTAGAAAGTTCGTGAGGAGATCCGTACAAATTATTTTACACTGATTCACTTTTTTTATTAAGAAATTGATTGAGAAATAGGTTTTAGAAGAAACGTACCATAATTTTAGATGAGAGCTAGAGCTGAACCATTTGGGTTAAACCATTTTCAGTGCACCAGTAAGTGATTTGAACAGTGGCGGCTCTTAGCTAAAATTAGTGGGTGTGCTGCTACAGAAAAATTTTAGCCTTTGTTTTAAAATTGTGTAAAAGGAAAAAAACATTTATAAAAAGAAAATTTATTCAGGAATTGGATAAAACCTTGACAAAAAAAAACCCCAACCAAACACTTTTTACTTACTTTAACTTAAATTGTTACTGTTCAAGCTTGATCTATTCATTTAAAAATGAAATCCATTCTTCTTGTTTTAATTTACGCAAAAAGTTCAATAATTTAGTCCTTGATCTCTGGATGACAATTGAGGAAATTTTTCTCCATTGAAAGTACTGCAAGTGTATTTAGTCTTTCTGTTAAATAAAAGAACAAAAAATAATGAATCAAATAGAATTGCTGGGAGCAGAATAATAATATAACTCTACACTGTTCTACACTTTATCACATTCAAGAATATGGTACATGGTTTTTAAGCACAACATACGCTGAGTAAAAAACAACAACTTCCTTCTACCATCATGCCAGAGCCGGCACTGCGAGAGCAACAGTGATCTCTCTTCCTGGCAGTCCAACCTTCCACCCC
Source organism: Timema californicum (assembly GCA_902141385.1). Classification (NCBI taxonomy): domain Eukaryota; kingdom Metazoa; phylum Arthropoda; class Insecta; order Phasmatodea; family Timematidae; genus Timema; species Timema californicum. Next base: position 78,937 of record CABFOW010002915.1, read on the forward strand.
ACCCCCCTCTAATGTGCGCATGCGCACAATACCCAAACACTACATCACTGGCACTGTGAAGCGCACAGTTCCATACAAATATTTTTGTATCTGTTTCATAAACTGCGGGATGGCTTCTGAAGTACTGACAATAAGCTTAATGAATATATATATATAATGTACTACAAAAATAAAGAAAGAATTAAAGAAAACAGGACTCTTTATATTAAATGTTATCGATATTATCAAGTGTAAATAGGGGGTGCTGTAGTTCCGCAGTGCCTATGCACGAGCTCCACTGGATTTTAATAATCCCTAACTAGCAGACTAGACTAAACACGCTTGTCCACGTGTCAATTAATGTGGGTAAGGTAGAAAATTGAATCACAATACTAAACACAAGAAAAGATTTGAGCAATTATTGTGGAATTGTAGTTCGACCAATTCATCACTGATCAAAAATAACATTGGTTTGCGTCCACATCTTATATCTTAATATGGTAACGCAAAAGTGTAATATTGCTGGAATTGGATAAATTACGCAGGTATATTTATTTGTTTTTTATTGTAAAAATAATTCTTTAATCCATTAAAATAGTAAATAATATCAAAATAATCATAATAATTTTATATGCGCCTTTGTCTTCTTTGCTACAATTTAATTCCGGTGTAAATGCATTTAACGACTTTTTTGTTGTAGAGAAGAGGGAACAAAGTCATAAGAAGAAATGTATATACATTTTGTGTAGAGGAGGAGTGGGTAACACTTTAGGAACAATCTCCTTTCTTTAAAAAATCCAGAATGTTTTACCTTTACCTCCTCTTAAACTACAAGTCAGAGTAGATGATCATGACATTTCGTTCACGTGCCCAATTAGAAGAAATATTATTTTTATTAGAAAATATCAACACTAATGTCATTGAGGGATTGGTTTAGGGGATAAATATGGGAAGGATAGTAACAAAACCCGAACTAGCTAGTCAATAGAAATACAATACGATAATTCTCATGTAAAAAACCACCTCTATCACATCCAATACAGATTCGAACTTTAATCCTCTCATGTTAGGTTAACCAGTCTATTACAAACTTGAAATCATAGACCGTATAGCCATCCGTGTGGGTAAAAAAATAATTATTTCTTCAAAATAGTGGTACTAATGTATTATTAGTATAATTTTATGGTTTTGTCAATTTAAGGCTATGTACATTTTGGGGGGTGAGGGAGAACTGCATCTTAGATCTACTACCGTTTAATGCTATCTGCATGTAGATTAGGGATGAACATAAAATTTAAAGAAAATTAATGACAATATCTTGGAGTAAGAGTGGGAAACACTCTAGTTAAAATTACCTCAGTGCATACACTTGGGGTATCATAACAGATTTCTGTGTCCGAGTCTTAGCCATCCAACATGTACACCGATATGAGTCTTAAAAATTATATATCCTATATCATACAAAAAAAACAGAACATTGTATCCAAATGTTTTTTTAAAAATTTTACTGGCTTTATAAACATATCAATAGAGTATTATCAATTCGTCAAGACGCTGAGTCAAAAATTACATATTCAATTATTAATAATATTTTATAGCATAATATGTATCGTGAAGACTAATCTCTCCAAATTAAGATTTTTTAAACGGCTCGTAAATACAAGAAATGATAGAAAATATTTTGTGATTTTATATTTTAGAAATATTATTTTAATACGATATGGAATGCTATATAGAAATGTATATATATTTTATTATGTTAAATTAATTCGAAGTGAAAATTTAATGCATTAGTTTCATGTGTAATTTAAAAATAAAATTTCCTCAAACATATTAAGAAGAATATAATTAGCGGACTCTGTTAACTCATTTAGAAATGAGCTGTGTAAAATATGAATAATATAAATACATTTGAAATAATGAGATCCTTAAGAAACTGATTTTATCTCATTTTAGTTTAATCTTACATTTAAAAAAATATGTATACCTATATATAAATATAATATTAAAATGGGTTAAAAAGGAATATTTTTAGAGCATAGAATATAGTATTGCATACAAATGTTACAAATCAACCTTCCACTTATATTATACATTACTTCCTATTTAACTTGCATATACACTTTTATAAATATAACACCTAATTATAATCTACACAATATTTTAAAAGTCTAAACGTACACTGATAATTAATGGTATTATATTAACCTTCAATCATTAGTTTATAATTTAACTTTTACTAGAAACCCCTAATTGATTGTAACTAAATTATTGTTGGTATTTACTATGTATAAATAGAATATAACAGTGTTATATATCTATCTGAAATTTTAAAAATACACATACGTATTTAAATCGCTACGTGAGTAAATTTGCCAAAGCAAGATAAAGGTTTTTCTTTAAGGGATATTACTACGGTACATTATGACGACGTTTTGCGAGTCATTCAACCTACATCTGTATGTAACGTTATTTTACCCTATTTAAAACTTCCTTAGATTGATATAAAAACTTCTCGGTTTGATTCTCACCTCCAAATGTTTTTGTGATGTCAGAGGAGGTTATTTTTCTCCTGGATGCAAGCGAGTAAACCACGTGTGATGGTGACGCTTGAAGCCTTAAGGCTTTACTAGACGGCGGCTTCTGTGAGGTGACGAGACTCTGACACCTTTTCTTCACACTCTCCTATAACCCTTTCATCTTTTCTTTCTCCTTTATTGTCTCTGACTTAGTCTCTCTCTCTCTGGTCTCGTCACAGATCCTCTCTAAGACAGTGTCTTCGGATATTTTATACGTTCTTGAAATATATATAGTTTTTGGGCAATATATATATATTTTTTACAATATTTAAGATAGCCTTGTATTCACATTCCGTATCCGTAATATCACATGTCTATAGTCCATAAGAAATCGACACGATACTATCCGTTTTATCTTTTCAGTGATCCTATATCTGAAGATCCATACTCCATTGCATCTCATAACAGTTTGTTAATCTGGGAACCATCGTTACGGGGCTACGGAGAACCAATAATCGATTGAAATCAATCAATAATCGATTTTCGAACTGAAATAAAATCCTCAACTAAGTAAAGTAAGCGTCACCACATTTTAAACGTAAAGTATTTTTGCTTTCCTGGATTTAACATAAAAATCCGGAAAAGTCTTGAAATAAAAAATTATTAATATATAGGTAAAAAATATTTTTTAATAAAATTAACTTAAATCTGCCTTATGACTTTAATAAAATGGTTTTATCTTTGCTATTCTGTTTTTACAATATATGATTATACTTTTCCTTTAGTCTAAAATATAAACATAAATGAGAATACAGTGTGTGTGTGTGTGTGTGTTTGTACAAATAACCAATATTCTAAGATCTATAAAAATTTGGAGTTACGTAATAACTAAAAATGGCATAATATGTTGTTTCAGACATGTGTATTTGTGGCCATGTAAAGATTCTTCTCAATTGTGGATACCACAAATCTTTTTACTTCCTTTAGAGAATTAAGGTAGATTAATTTTGACTTCAAGTACTTACACTGTTATTTTATCTAAGATTAAAGGAATATCCCACTAAAATCTCACCGAATTCAAAATTGATACTACTACTTTTAGGAAATTTTGCACGTGTAATGTTAAATTGTGCCTTTTACGGGGAAAATCACCCCATCAATGCTATATTGTTCCTCTTTAGGGAAACCTACACCTCCAAGATCTTATTGTAGCTAATTGGCTAATCTTACACCTGCACGGTTATAATGAGACTATTTCGGGAAGAAGGTCCATGTAAGTCTAGAATATACTTCTTTTGGGGAGCTCATCCCCGCAAGATTGAATTGTACGTCTTTCGGGAAGCTTACCTTTGCAACGTAAGAATGAGTCTCTTTCGGGAAGCTTTCCCATGCAAGGTAGTAATAATGGTAATAGAAATTATTCGGGAAAAGCTAAGGATAGCGTCTTCTCTTACACTCTTAACACCTTAATTAAACATGTTAATATAGCCCATCCCTTTCAAGAAGTTTAACTTTAAGGAAATTTTGCACGTACAATGTTAAATTGTGCCTTTTACGGGAAAAATTACCCCATCAATGTTATATTGCTCCTCTTTCGGGAAACTTACACCTCCAAGATTTGATTGTGGCTATTTTGCTAATCTTACACCTGCACGGCTTTAATGAGACTATTTCGGGAAGAAGGTCCATGTAAGTCTAGAATATACTTCTTTTAGGAAGCTCATCCCCGCAAGATTGAATTGTACGGCTTTCGGTAAGCTTACCTTTGCAACGTAAGAATGAGTCTCTTTCGGGAAGCTTTCCCATGCAAAGTAGTAATAATGGTGATAATAATTATTTGGGCAAAGCTAAGGATAGCGTCTTCTCTTACACTCTTAACACCTTAATTAAACATGTTAATATAGCCCATCCCTTTCAAGAAGTTTGTCACAATAATATTATATTGTGGCTGTTTCGGGAATCTGGCCCATCTCTTTAGAGTAGTTTGTCACAGTAATATTATATTGTGGCTGTTTCGGGAATCTGGCCCATCTCTTTAGAGTAGTTTGTCACAGTAATATTATATTGTGGCTGTTTCGGGAATCTGGCCCATCTCTTTAGAGTAGTTTGTCACAGTAATATTATATTGTGGCTGTTTCGGGAATCTGGCCCGTCTCTTTCGATAAGTTTGTCACAATAATGTTATATTGTGGCTGTTTCGGGAGTCTGGCCCGTCTCTTTCGATAAGTTTGTCACAATAATGTTATATTGTGGCTGTTTCGGGAGTCTGACACGTCTCTTTCGATAAGTTTATCACAATAATGTTATATTGTGGCTGTTTCGGGAATCTGCCCCGTCGCTTTTGAGAAGTTTGCCCATGAATGCACTTTCGGGAAGCTTTCTCGTTTTAGTTTAGCTTGTGCAAACTTTGAAGAACTTATCTACGAAAGTTTAGATTGTGACACTATTGTGGAAACTACCCATGAATTAGTGTATCGTGACAAATTTGGGAAATATTTACTATTCAGGCTATATCGTGACAATGTTGGTGAAATTAATCTTGAAGTATTAGATTGTGTCATTTAAGAGAAATTTTGCCCCAAAGAGGCAATACTGTAACAACTTATCGGAATGTTTACCTGTACAAGTCTTGATTATAAAAATCTCAGGGAAAATTTACGGAACACTAAAGTTATTTACCTTGTTAAAGAAAAGTTTTATTTAAAATCTGATTAATAAAGGTTCATTGCATGAAATATAACTGAAACAAATTTTAAAATTGTTCGTAAAATGTATATGCAATATTTAGTCATGAAAAGAAAAATAATTTTTGTCTTGTTAACATAATTAAAAAACAAATCGGCTTTAAACCAAAATTATGATGATAACGGTTTTCACATCTTGCAAGTTATAATTAATAAAAATAACATATTATTGTATTTTGTAGAATATTTATAGCTATTTAGGCCTTTATAATTACGTTTTACTTCTGGGATTAAACAATTCATTAAATAAAACTCTATTTTCAATATAACAAAGTATTTGAATTATGTTTAATATTGACGCTACTAATTAGACTGAAGATTAAGTTAATTCTATTATATCCTTATGTAAAATCTGGGTCTAGTTTGGCAATATCTCACTAGTACTATAAATTGCATCCATATTTATATTTGAGTACACAATTTTGCGCTACAAGATTAAATATATTATTTACTTGTATTTTACTTATGCTCTTTAAATTTAATTGATAACAATAATTGGATTGTTAAATATAATCTACAAATTAAACAAAGATACATAAGCTTAAGGTATAGTAGATATTTATTTTTTTATCGCCGCAACTTATTATATGAACAGGCTATATGCACACATGATAATTTGAATAAATTAATCGTATCGAAATAAGGTAGGAAGTATTTTAGATGTAATATACCCACACTATCGTAGAAAGATTGGGAAAACCATTAAGGAAAAGATAATTCAAGTAATTAAAAAGACAACAGAAAAAGTTTAAAAAACAGAGAGATATTTAATATAATCATAATCTACAAGGAAAATTTTGGACATGTTAAATTACAACATCCAAGAAAGATAATTTATTCCATTAAAAAAGGTTGTTTGTCAGATAAAATTACAATACTTAAAATACACTATATAAGATGAAAGTAGGATAATATATGTAGATGTACAAGTCATTTAGCGTTAATTTAAAGCAGGGAAATATAGTCTCTATTAAATGTTTGTAGATTAATTTTAATAAAATAATATATAACTATAAAGAATTTATATTTTATTAGCTGAAATGTATTCCTCTGATCCTTTATATTGGCAAATTGCGCTGCACAGATTATTTACGACACATTTTTATACTACATTGGCATAAATCTCAGCTCTACGATGAAGCGAAAACACACCATTCTTTCAAAATGGTATAATCATTATTAATTTTTCAATATTATGAGAAAGATTTAATTGGCCAAGAGTTGATTTACGTTAACAATAATTAAACGAAAACTAAATAATTATACGAAAGGTATGTAATTAACAGAAAAAGCATCGTTACACAGTTAAATTGATATATATGTGATAAGTGTCACGCCATGTTCGGAATAAAGCTGTTTGAAATTTAAAAGGAAGTGTATATTTAACGTGAAAAAATATGTTCCTACTACAGTGTAGAACAAATTCAGAAATAAAACATCATTATGTAAATTTGTGGTTTAGAGAGAAATAGATAAATAATATTTAGTTAAATTAGTTTATTTAGTTGTATTGGTCTTAAGTATCTTTATATGTATTAAATTAAGGATGTGAATATAATATGGCTTTAAAAGAGGATGTAGTAATATTCTAATCTTCTTGAAATTGGGCCTAAAAATGATAATATTGTAAAATGGTTTAATTTGAAATATAATTTATTTATATTCTCTAGAAAAAAATATAATATAATACAATATTACGTTACAATTTTATATTAATACATTATTTTTAAACCAATATTTTCTTAATTATATACCAATTCTCTCTTTTTTAATGAAAACATTATTCTACACTGCCGAACAACAAAATTCTGTTTTTTTTTCTTTTAAGAGGTTAATGCTATTAATTACTTTTCAAAAAATGTATCTTATCCCAAGTGTATATCATTTTAAAATATAAAATTGCTTAGACCTACTCCTAAACCTAATTTTATTAGTTATTTCCAATAAGATACTTACACGAGATGTCAAAAATATAAATTAATACTTAGACACTTTGAAAATGTTATTTAACTTACCAGATGTTTAAAAATGTAGGTGTTAATTGTGTTCAACATATGATTGATTTACAAAAACGAGAATATTTGCATTGAATATGTCTAGAATTAACACTATTTAGTTAGATATCCAATACTACTCAATTAATTGTATGTTTAAAAAAATTGGCTCAATAAAACGAAACATTTAATAATAATGTTCTTACAAATTTTTAAAGTCTTAATGTGCAGTAAAGATAAACAACTCAATATTTTTTTTTCCGTTAGCATAATTAAAATTTCCCTAACCTGGAAGGGTTGTAAAACGCTGTGAAAAAATATTCATAGCTTGAATAGGTAGCAAGATTTTAAATTTTCAAGGAATGACCAAACCATTACCAATTATGCTATCTCTTTTAAACTATATCTTTTTAGTTTTGAATCAAATAATTTGATTCATTAATACTATATTCTCCTGTAAATTATAATAAAATTATTTTATTTTATCACTTTTAATTTCTTAAGAAATTAATTTAAGTAATAAATAATATCCAACTAAAATATGTAACGTATTGTGTTGTGTAAATATGTGTTGTTACTGTATGTGGTCAGTTGATAATAAATAGATTAATTAAAACTATGTGTATATACATTATTAAATTTCTGAAATAATAAAAAAATTACGTTCATCAAAATTGGTGAACGAGAATGTGCCTGTCGCCCAGTTTCGTGAGAATTTATTTAACTACATCAAGAACATGCTTATGTTTGGGGTTTTTAAACGATTTTATACATGTTTAAAAGAGTTGATTTTACAATTTCCAATATCTGATTAATATATGCTAAGTATTTGTAGTAATCTATAGATGATATTATGTCATCACCTGGTCAAGCTACTGTTATTACTATTGCAAGCACCTTGTTTTTTATTAATATTTTGTAGAATGTTTTACCTGGTCAAGCAATCCACTATAATTCCCTCTAATATCTGGTTATTTTGTAGTAGTTGGTATTATGACATACCTTAGTTAATCTACACGCTGTTACTATTTTAAACAACTAGTTAATTTAGTAGATGTTACTATCACACTATTAGGTGAAGCTTCTGGCTTGCTAGCACCTGGTTAATATAGTAGTTTGCACTATGACATCACTTTGTCAAGCTACTAACTGTTATTATTTTGAACACCTGGTTAATATAGTGGTTGATACTATGACATCGCTTAATCAAGCTAATCACTGGTATTATTCTCAACATCTGGTTAATATAGTGGTTGATACTATGACATCGCTTAATCAATCTACTCACTGGTATTATTCTCAACATCTGGTTAATATAGTGGTTGATACTATGACATCGCTTAATCAATCTACTCACTGGTAATATTCTCAACATATGGTTAATATAGTGGTTGATACTATGACATCGCTTAATCAAGCTAATCACTGGTATTATTCTCAACATCTGGTTAATATAATGGTTGATACTATGACATCACTTAATCAATCTACTCACTGGTATTATTCTCAACATCTGGTTATTATAGTGGTTGGTATTATGAAATCGCTTAATCAATCTACTCACTGGTATTATTCTCAACATCTGGTTAATATAGTGGTTGATACTATGACATCGCTTAATCAA
>CABFOW010002916.1:4519-37332 GCA_902141385.1 Timema californicum
AAAAAAAAAAAAAATCCCCAATTTTGTAAGTGGAATTGATCTTAGAGCTCTAATACTGCTAATTGGGGGCTCAGAATCAATTATAATTTTAGGCTGAACTTGACAACCAGGCCCCAGACCAGTGATTTAACATTTAACTGAATGTATTTAAATGTTACCATATATGAATTATTAGAAAGACTGTTAAACATTTAGTTACTATTAATTGTATATTTATAATTGTAAATTTATATTTCTTACGGTCATAAGTTTTTTCCAAGATTTGGATTTGAGATTCGAAGGTAAATTGGAGACTTGGATTCGAGTTTTGTAAACAAGTGAACTCGACCCAACTATAAAATAACATAATTATAGTCTTTCAATTTTATTCAAAAACAACTTTTTGGATCAACATGCTCACCAATTTGCAATATCTGAACACAAAGGCTCCAGATTCTCAAAATTAGCTACAAACCATCTTCAAGATTTGTGTGTGGTAGTCATCCATCTGCTTTGCCCAAGTTGAAATATTCAGCGTTGTTTATTGTGCACCATGCTGATCTCTGAATCATTCACTCAGTGCATACATAATTATACTCCCATAAAGATGTGCACATTCTTATTTAAACAAAACCAATCAAACTATTAACTTGTTTTTAGTGACGATAAGGTCAGGGTTCAAATCCTGGCTGGGTGTACATAAGGTGTTTTTTCTCTAAATGATTTCCCACCCTCCCTTCATACAATGCCAACTTACATTTACCTTATAGCCCCGACCTTCCTCAACCCCATTATCATGATCAAATATGGATATTCCAATCAAGTAGTAAGACACAATAAAATAAACAACCCAACATTCTCATAATAACCTGAAAAATCTGTTAAGTCGCTCAAAAACAAAACCTAATGGCAATCATCTTTTTCTAGTTGGTGTTGTAAACTTGTCATGGTTCAATAAACATTACTATTAGTGTTTGTGTTATGTTATTCATTCCAAGCCGACACATTGCTCTGCAGTCTAGTTTTGGTGGAAATGTGAAACAGGTTTTAGGTGCTTATTTTTTACTAATGACAGAAGGAGAAAACCAAACGCGGAAGAACATCTTGCCACATGTTATGCAGGTAATGCATCATTTTGATAAATATTTTATTTTTAAGTCTGTGTGTGTTTGTTATTGGTTGTCTTCAGTCAGGTCAACCGTAGATTGTCGTTTTTTTAAACTTGGTTTGGCAAGAATGCTTCTTGTGAACACTTGATTTGTGAAGATAAGTTACAAAATCCCTCACACACCACCTATTCCCAGAGCATATTAAGTATTTTAGATGTTAAAGAGGGGGGAAAAACAAGTTTTGAAACATAATGTTTTAAACAAAATAAGTCTTAGTCTTACAGTGTATAATACAGTATCTTAGAGGCAGCAAAATTTTCCTACAGTTTTTTTTGTCAATAAAAATAATGTTACAGTTACATTATGAATGTCCGTTCTTTTAATTGCAGATGTAACAATGGATGAGTTATCACATTAGAATTAGCTTTATGTTGGTTTAATTCACGCACATAATGTTTGTTCCCTTTTATGTGCTTTTGTCCCTCTTTATTTTACCATCTTCCATATATAACAGTTAAAAACAGTAATTGAGAAATTAATGGTTTCTCCTATCCTTGTAATACCGCAAGATAATAGGAGTGTGCGAAAGCCACTGTTTAAATGCAAAGTGAAATTTGAGAAACATTCCAAGAAAAATCAAAGTAAAGATGAGGTTTTTGTTATTGTCACTTTAAATGTTTAAATTACCCATTAGGTGAAGAGAAAAGTTCATGTGGACATGTCTGAATTTTTCTGTTTTATGTTATAGATTTAGTTTAATCACAAACCTGTGTTAAAATACTATTTGGTAGGTGTTCTAAAAACGATTAAATGTTGAAATAGGTCATATTTAGTTTGCTCTTTCAAATTTTTTCCCTCATACATCAAAGTTTTCTTCTTCCTTGGAAATGTTTTAAAGATTGAAAAGTGATTGTTCGCACACCCCTATTAAATAACATTTTACCACTAAAAGTTTGTAAAACACCATTAATTACTTGCATTATAATAATCTAAAAGGAAGGTAAGTTTTTCTTTTAGAATGAAAATCAATACTTTCAATTTTTTTTTACTAACAATTTTGTGCAACAATTTAACTTTATTAGTAAATATATAAGACCCGGCAATTTAGCTGTCAGTAGCGTGTCTCTCTACTAAACCAAGGGTTCTGGACTCAATTCTTGGCATGGCTGAAAAATTTATCATTGATGAAATATGGGTTTATCCTTTTACATTAATTATTTAAAAGCCGGGGGACTGGATGTCGTGCTTGTCCTAATCTTAAGATAGATTATAAGGCATAGGCATATGAAGCTACGACAGAAAAAATATATTGCTTGTGTAAAAAACTGGCCCAGGCTATAGGGCTGGAAACAGTAAAGGGTGTAAAGAAAAGTAAATATCTAGGCTTTGTCTTAAAAGTTGTGTGAAGCTTCGAAATTTCAACTTGGCTTTGAATCACATATCAGCTTTGACTTTGCTTGGGAAGAAAATTTTGGCTTTGTAGTTTTGCCATTTAAGATATTGACAGCTAAAATATTCTATTACCGCCATTCTGAGCTGTTTTTTTTATACATAGCGAACTATAATTCACATGGAAAAAAAATCTAAAGTAATTGTATTGTAAGTTGCGATAGTAGCTTTATTTTTCGGGTTAAAACAAAATATTGCAAACACTTGTGCAATAAAATATTTTTCAAGTAATCTTGGCGCAAAAATTAATTTAAATAACCACAATATAATATTTTTTTTAAGAATAAAACAAAAAAATACTCAAACTTTGATTCATCTTTGAGAATATTTCATAAATTTGATTCTAGTTTGCGTTTGCTTCGAGTTGAAAAAGTGGACTTTGCTTGGTCCAAACAAATACACATTATATTATGTTAGTTGAAAATATATTAGGGCTTGTTTAATCACCCCTACTCAGTAAGATAAGGTTCAAAACAGCAGCAAATGTTATATTGTGGTGGAAAACTCGGAAAGCAATATGATCTAAGAGGGGTGTACAGGCTCCAAATTTTCTTTTGGAAGTGAACTCTTTGATAAGATATGACTCAAAGTTTGAATATTTGGTTTATGTTAATTATTATTATTCACTTGAAAAATAGAATATTATGTTTATTTGTATTGATTACTTTATTCACTAAAATCCCTTAGAAAATATTTTATTACACATTTGATTGTAATATTTTATTCTAATCTGATAAATCAAGTTATCAAAATATGAAATTCATACACTTAAGCCTTTGTTATATTAATATTAATTTGTATTGTATAGTGCAGAATGGAAATATTTTAACATAGTTGGAGTATTTTACATGCTAATATTTTAATTCAAAGCATTGCGATTGCCGAAGCTGACATTTTTTTCCGGAGCAAAGTTAAAGCTTATGTTTTTTTGGAGCCAGTTAGAAGTTTTAAGGCTTTGCACACCTCTAGTCAATATTAATATAGTTGTCATTAAGCTCACCCACCTCGGTGGCATAGTTAGCTAACATGCTAGTTTCGTGCTGAGCTAGACTCCTGAGGACGGGGATATTGAGGTTCAAATCTCGCTCAATTGGGGCTGGCTTTTCCTAATTGGTTTTCCATTCTATATCTTCTATATTCAACCTTCCCAATTCCTGACCCATTAGCATAATTAGTACTTAGCGGATAGACCGAACGGGTAGCAAGATGCTGTGCTAAATATTATTATTATTAAACTTAAAAGACTAGGATCAAAAACCACTTTGTTCTAATTAAAAAAAAAATTGGGATCCTGTTGAGCTTGAAATTGATCTTGTTAAAAGTAGATGTCACTTTTCGATGAATGGTGACTAAAGTTATGTGTGCATTTTAGGGGTCCCCGTGCCAATCGACAGATGGCGCCAATAGAGAACTTGATCCAAGACTTTATAGTGAATCTTACTGGAGTGGGCTGGGGCACTGTCACGGCAGGCCGTGGGGCCAACGGTCCAGTGTGAGTACACTGCATCACTTCTAGAAATAACATGAGTTCTGAGTAATAAATATAGGTAAAGAGTGGCATTGTATTATTAAGTTTAACTTGCTGGTACTCACCTTGGTGGTCGAATAGTCAAAACCCTCAATCACACAATGAGTTTGATTGCTGCAGATAGGAAGATTGGGACTCAAATCTTGCTTTGTTGTGAGCATTGTTTTTCCTAAATGGTTTTACACTCCCAGATACATTTAATCTAAACTCAACCTTCCCCATACCTAACACATTGGCTTAGTTAGAATGTGTTTGACGTGAATTGACTGATAGACATGGGGACAAAAAAATATATATTCTCTGATGCCTGCAGATTTAAATAGCATTTAAACTTGTTTATCGAAGTTTTATCCTTCCTTCGAAATTTTTCGAATATACAAAGGTTATTATAGATGTTGAAGTCGAAGGAGATTTTACCTTCAACTCCGATTTCGAATTTACAAAGCTTCGCACACCATTAATAGTCAAATTAAAAAAAAGAATTACAAGATGCCAAAGGGCATATCTTACACAGTGTTTTTGCATCAATAAGTAGCTGGATGTAACTCTACAAATCGTACAGGAAGATTACACATCTTCCCACTTGAAAATGGTTTCTCTCTTTGCCTGTCGAATTTATTGCAATTTCTTGAAAGATGCTGACAGGGCATATCGAGGACAGTTATTCCCTTACTACTAGGTATGGAATGTAACTTCATTAACACATTTGAATTAAAACAGCCTTTTATGCAGAAACATGTAAACCTTATCTTAATATCAAGCAGCTCTGTGCTATGTTTTTTGAAAAGTATCTGATTGTAAAGTTAGCTATGATTTCTTTTGGATATATTTCAAAGAGAATTTGAATTAAAAAGTTTTGGCCTGCCCTATTATTTATCATTCAAACGGTCCCAAGATACCCATTTGGAACAAACCGTTAGAGCCATTTGTAAAATATTTCAAGTTTTTGAAAAACTAGTCATCAGTAAATTACCCACAAATGAGTATTTTCCCCCAAAACAAGTATACAATGTTATTTGTCATATCACACAACCCTCAGATATACTTTTGATTCTAAACAAAATTGTTGGAACTATTTTCGAAACATTTTCAATTTTCACAAATTTCCCACCACTTAACCACCCCTCAACAAATTTTTCTTAGAAACCAACAATACATTACTATTTATCATGTCAAACAAATCCTAGCTATGCATTTTGAATAAAATCGCAATGCCATTTTCGAAAACTTTGGAATTAAAAAAAAAATCACTCATCAGTAAACTAGCATTAATTTGAGGGCTATGGTAAAAATAAAAATAAAATATTTTGTGTTATAGCCTTATAAATTATAAACATCAAGTTTAAACAAAATCTATCAAATCGTTTTAAATTTGTAGCCAGGGACAGAAACACAGTCAGAATTGTAAAATCCTCTTTTTTGGGGTTTGAGTTCACATAAAACGTAACACCGTAATCCTGAGACTGATTTTTTTTTCATGATCGCAATACTTTCTCTTGATATGAGAAAGTGTAGTCAGTGTTAGGTGGTAGCAGAATCTGTACTGAATGATACCGATTTAAAAAAGTTACCCATAGCAGATCAACCAGTGAGGGATCGTGTTGAGAATAATGCTTCTTTGGTGTCTCAAGTAAATAAGGGAATGAGAGGATGCTAGGATATTAATTTTAAATTAAGGGCAATACGCGATGCGTAACTAATAAAATAAGTATAGGTTGATAACAAATTTGGTGTTTTCAAGGCTTCTATATGACTTTGGAGTAAAAATGATGAGCTTAAAGAGTACCTGTGTGTCAATAAAATACTTTAAATTGGCCAGTAAAACTGTCAAAACTTGTTAATATTTAATCTTGAAGGATTGTCTGGATTGAATATTTTCCATGTAGGGCACCTTAAAAATTTTAGGGTTGTATTATGTATGAGTTCGTAATGTATTCGGTTCAATAACTCGATATATCTAAGCAATTGTTAGATTAGAATGATTAACATATTAATGTGTGAAGTTGCAATGTAGAGTACATTCACCGCCCGAGTTTACTTGGATGACAGCTCAAAAAGCTACTAGAAATAGTCCCTAGTAATGAATACCTACGCCAACAGCTGACACTTGTCATTTTGGACAGCTTTAATGGAAACATGGTAATGTATGAATGTAATAGTTAACCACATTAATTTAAACCAGTATTATTTATATTTATTTTAGGTTGGGCACAAAACTTAAAAAAAAAATTACTCGCAACACTTTTACAAAAGGTCTAGTGAATATAACTTCAAAATGGCAACCAACAAATTTAAACGACGTGATTGAACATAATGGAAACAAGTTCTTTACAATGGTGCACCCACTCAGTGGATAAACATATTTTATTCACTTAAGTATTTTAAAATACAATAAAATAATCATAAAATAATTTATTATATACATAAAAAAGACAATCATGGCTTTATTTAAAGGTATTAATGTATGCACTATATTACACATTATAGATAACATTCCAAAACAAAAAATAAGTAGTTCAATAATGTTTAAAATAACGTTTCGGATTTGCTAAAAAGAAATTATTAATGATATATTGTGAGAAAACTTAAGTTTACTTTATTTTAAATATAAAATGCAATTAAAAAAAACTTATAGTTTATAACAAAACGGTAATTTTTTACTAATGTTGGCAACCCAAAACATTAACATATGATTTTTATACTGTCATTCAGGTAAAAAGCTATGGTGAAAATACTCTATTGTAGACCTAAACGACTAGGATAAAGTAGTTAAAGGTATAGGCTCATATTTTCATCATAAGGAACAGTGTCCAGCCACTGACCGGGCCTCCAACGTCTCCTTCTGCTCCACCACCTCTCCTCCACAATTATCTAGTCTTCTCCTCTCCCCTCCTCCAAAATTATCCAGTCTTCTCCTCTCCCTTCCTCCACAATTATCTAGTCTTCTCCTCTCCCCTCCTCCACAATTATCTAGTCTTCTCCTCTCCCCTCCTCCACAATTATCCAGTCTTCTCCTCTCCCTTCCTCCACAATTATCCAGTCTTCTCCTCTCCCCCCCTCCCCAACAATTATCCAGTCTTCTCCTCTCCCGTGCTCCACAATTACCAAGTCTTCTCCCCTCCCCTCCACACCTCCACAATTACCTAGTCTTATACTGCCTCCTTCTCACTTCTCCTCACTACTTTAGTCTTCTTCTTGGCCTCCTCTGCCAACTTCAATATCCATAATCTTATTTGGTATCTTCTCCTCCATTCCCCTCACATGACCGTACCACCTTAGCCTCTATCCTGTCCTCTACTGGCTCCTTAGCTATCCCTCTGACACTCTCATTTTTAATCTTATTCATTCTTGTCACTCCTATAGTACTTCTCAGTAATTTCATTTCATAGCTTTGAATTCTGCTTTTATCGTATTTCTTTGCTACCCATATCTCGACTGCGTTTGTAGGGATAAAATTTTCCGAGAAATTTTCTGCTATGGCGGTTTGTGGTGGGGTTAAATTGTAGAGGTGATACCTAGAGCCTAATACTTCAAAATGTGTTAAGAAATGTGTTAAGAAACAAGTGGGTTGTAAGAAAGGGTAATTAGGAAGCACAGAGGAGGATAAGGGGGATAAAAATGTTGTACCAACCTTAAAATTATTTTAACTATATTATTGATGATAAAAAATTGAAGTATGATTTATGAACATAACGAGTCGACAAAGGCTTGCATTCATTTGCTTCTTTGCTACTTTTTTTAGCACCACATCTTACTAACCGTTTGGGCTGTACGCCTATATACTAATTACGCTAATGTGTTAGGGGATGAGGAAGGTTGAATTTAGTGGGACTGCGCCCGTGAAAGTGGAAAACTATTAGGAAAAACAGCCCTCAGTGCAATTGACTGGTATCAAACACCAATCTCCCTTTCATCAGCAGTTTAATCTACTGTGAGAGTAGCGCGTTAGACTCTGCGGCCACCGAAGCTCGTTTGATGATGTTTTTGGTGTTAACGCCCTCAGGAGAAATTAATCTTAAGTATAAACGTTGCCATTTGGCATATTGGGATATAGTTCCATTGAATCAGTTGAAATTATTTCACAGAAATAATAATTGAAAATTTTCCGCAAAAAATATAGATAAAAGTTATCGTCTCACATCTCTATGCGTATGTCAATAAGGATACATAGTACATCCTGTAGATCACTCCTTGGCACACCCCTTCTTCAAATTATACTTCTCAGCTCTCACACTTCTGGAAAAAATGAGTTTCACCTTGTCTGCCTCTCTCACTGATTTTTCTTCTATTTTTTTCCCCCTCTTTCCTTTATAACATTACCCAGGTATTTAAAGCTTTCCTCTATTTTCATTTGCTCCAATCCTACTGTCCCACCGTCATGCATTGATCTCTCTTCCTAGTTGTAATCATCATCTCACTCTTCCTTACATTATACTTCATTCCATACCTCTCCACCACCTCATCCCACACATCTAACCGCTCCTGAATGTCATTTATCCTTGTTGGTCCATACTATTAGCTCATTTGCAAACACCATTGCTTTCGCACTTTTCTCCCCAATCCTGTCTATCACTTCTTTCATTATTTCGTCGATCACTACAATGAACAGTAGTGGTGAAAGTGCGTTTCCTTGCTTCAGACTATTTCTCAACTCAAAACATGTCTGTCCTCTCCTCTTACATTTTCATACAGGTCATACTCCCTTTGTACATACTCCTCACTCTCCTTATCGTTTCACTCCTTTCTTCTTCAGTGCTTCCTATACTCTATATATGCACACACTGTCATAGGTGTTTTTTAAACACCCAGGAAGGTCTTCATGTTCTTCCCATACTCGTTGTCTATCTTGCAGCTCATGTTTTATGAAATCATATTATATTATATAGAGATAATACTACTGGTATAAAAACATTATAATGTTTTTATGTAAATACATGAGTTAAATAAACCCCCTTTTGTCAGGTTTTTAACACTCGGTTTATCTGTGCCAGGTAATTTTCCCACATTTGGCCACTATAGTCAGTCAACACCTGCTTTCTCCTGTCTACTGTCCCTTAAACATGAGCAATGGCAGCGCTAGACTGACACTTGTTCAATTTAGTGGCTACAAATTAATTAAATAGAGCACTAGGCTACTTCGGTATCAATCAGGTAAGTGTGATATGTTCCGGCACTCCTCCTTTGGTTAGTAGGGGACAGAGTTATGGGCGATTTAGCTCATCTTTTGGCTCAAAATCTTTGTGTAGTATTGGTAAATTCCCGGCGCAATACCTCCCAAAACTTGGGCGGTGGATAAGAGTGGGCTTCTCTAGAGAAGGAACAGCATTTCAGGGTCATTGTTGATACCTTGTAGAAATTGCTCTCTGACCTTGGCGTCCCCGTATTATTCAATAACTCGAATAAAACCAAACTAGAGGGAAAAAAACCCAAGTTTTTAGGCTGTTGAAATCTCCACGATGTGCCTAAAACATGTTAATATATTTTTAACAACAATTCTTGCATGGTAAAGTAAATACTTATTACTGTATTGACAAGAAAATAAGCCATACTTTTCCCCCCAAAATGGCCTTTATAATAATTTTGTACAGCTTATAATCCCATACTTCGATTATAACTAACAAATGTGTCAACTTTGAGGACTGAAGAATTTATTGAGATAGCTATCACCACAACTACCGCTTAACTTAGATTAAGTGAATTATTGTTTTGTGCTTATGGTAAAGAACTTATTATAATGTCTAAAACTAATTTTTCAAAAAACATGCTTTGTAGATGTTATATCAATGCTGATAGGCGGATTTTGCCCTAAATACCTTTTTTATTCCTATGCTTTTAAAAGTAGGTTTTTGCGGTATAAGTTTATTTTTGATAATTGCGAAGCTAGTGTGATAACTTTTATAGTGCCTATAAATGCCTGTTTCGGTGTTAAGTGCTTATTTTACAAATGGGAGCCTAAAAGTGCCTTTTTTCTGACTTGCGACTGCCCTCCCCTCCCCCCTTTCACTACTTAGGTTACTCCACGTGGATACTCATGATAAGTAGGAAAAACCCATGTGTCCAGCGTTCTGATAGGTTCAGAATGGTCAGTCCGGCAACAAAGATTTTCTTTTAGCGCACAGCAGTGTCATTTCATTCAGTGGTTGTGTATATCATGTTGTTGTTAGATGTACATATCTGTTCATTAATATTTCTTTGTATTTAACTCAGTGTAAATTATTTGCTTATAGTTCAAACTAGATTTGATTTCTAATTGAAAGATTTCAACGACAAAGTGGAAATATTTCCCAAAGTGTAGCATATCTATATTATAAAACAAAAATCCTAGTTCTCTTGTTAGATGATGCTTTGTTGATTTGTAGAATTCACATATATTATTGGATTAAAATTTCCATATATACTATTTAGGTAAAATGTGAGAAGAAGTATCACCTAGAATAACACAAAAATAATACAATACATATGAAGAATTCCAGAAAGAAAACAGGACCAAAACAATATTTTTTCTAAAGTTAACGATGCAGATAAAACCCAAGAGCAATTTTCTACTGATTTATGCTTTGCGATGGTATCTGCAAATATTCCTTGGAAGAAGCTGGAGAATCCAGATTTCAATGCTTTTCTCAACAAATATACCAACATGAAGATACCAGATGAATCAACTCTGAGGAAACACTACTTGCATTCAACCTATTTAGCCCTAAGTTTTTACAATAGCAGTTTTTCTTTCTGACATTAAAAACATTAACTGAAATGTATTGATTTAAACTATTTACAATAAACATTCTTTTTATTTCATTTGAGACAGTTGAGAAGATCTGATAAGATATTGGAGATTCATACTTCTGGGCTTCTTTTGATGAAACAAACCACTGACATATGTAAAAAGCGATTTTGGAAATCTTCCTGGAGCAATCACATTTTTAGAGGCGAGGGATTTGCCTCTTCTGTGAAGATAATGCGGGGAATAGAAGAAAACCTGAATCAGAGTTCTTGCTCAGTTGGCACAGCCATCTTCAACAAATTTAACAGAGTATTGCAGCAAACCCTGGGTGGAAAATGATGGTAAGTATTGCAGACATATTGGAAGGACAAACTACATCACTCCCAGAAGTCAAGTTTGGCTCAACTGAGATAGCTAGTCTGATGTTTGGCCCGATGACTTCATGTGAAGTCGAGAGAAGTTTCTCACACTATAAAAAACATTTTGTCAGGCAATCAAACAAAATTTAAACCTGAAAATCTTGAGATGTATTTGGTAATTAACTCTAATAGTAATTAATTTGTGTTTATGGAAAGTGTCTGCTGGATTTTAAGAATGAATAATAAAGATTTTGAGTCTTTTGGTGCTTTTTTTTGCATTACTATGCCTATTAAATGCCTATTTCTTCATTTTAGTGCATATTTACTGCCATTTTTTTACTTTATAATGCCTATTTTTGAAATTTTTAGTGCCTATTTGCCTGCCTTTTTAAAAAATTTCAGTGCCTATAAATCCGCCCCCTAGTCATTAGTCATAATTTCTCTCACATTGTTTCTTCCTGTCTGTACTTAATTTGGGATCAATATCAAAACTTGTATTAGTGGGGAGCTTGTAGTTAAAGGTATTCAACTCACGAAGGAAATATCCAACAAGATGCCCAAGGGGCGCTTTGTGGGTTGGAGGTTGGGTCAGAGGGGGAGCAGCCCCAGAAGGTGCAACCTTTAACGAGCAATGATAAGTTCAGATATGTTTAGAATAAATAGCTTTTATTCAATTTTTATTGAGATAAAAGTGTACAGTGGTTTTTTCTCAGATTTTTCTCCTGTTCATATATTAGTCACCACATACATATATACATAGAAGATTAATAGTTTTACCAGTGTTCAAGGGATGAAATACATAAATATGGATAAACTACAATTAATTACATGTAATGGCATATATACAGGGTGTCTACCATCCGGGAAAATCAGGGAAAACAGGAATTTGATGTGATCGGGGAAAAATGGGAATAAGTCGGGAATTTGGTCAATCACAATAAAAATCCGGGAAAATTATATTTTACTCAAAATATGAAATACGATAATCATTAAATCAGTAAATTATGTCATTTTTTTGTTTGTAGCTGTGTAATATATTTTTAATTAATAGTAAACAATTTTAATACGAATTAAAAAATATTCAAATTTTAAAATGTATTATTATTCATAAAAAAGGTTAATAGAAAAATGAGGGTGGAGGGGGGGGAGGGGGATGTTAGGAGGATGTGACATACTTTTTTAGTCGGGAATTTTAGGAAATGATCAGGGAAAAGGTCGGGGATTTCATTGGTCAAGTTGAGTCGACACCATGTATATAGAATTCCACTACACCCTACCATCTGGCCAGGTTTTATATATTTATATATATTAATTATACCGATACAGGGAAAGGGTGTCTTCTGGGTCACGAAAGTCACATAAAAAAATAATTAAGAAAGTCCCTGAAAAGTTGCAAATTTTCAATATTTTGTCAAAGTCATGAAAATATTTCTGTTTGAATTTTTCGTGCATCGTAACAAAGCCAAAGTGTCGAAAGTTTTGCCACGCACTACCCATGATGCCACACGCTAGCTGCAAGTTGCCAGATTGTTTTAATCTCGATACTAAGGACAGTTCGCCATCTAGTTAAAGTTTAATGTTGCGTGCGATTGTATTATGCCTATATGCATTATATAATGATAAACTGTTTACCGAAGGGATTTTATGGTCGAAAAAGGTCCCCAAAAAGTCAATAATATTTGTTTCACCAACTTAGTAGACATCCTGTAATATAATAAGTTAGGATGTGGAAGGCTTAATATAGAGGAGTGTACCCACATTTTTGTGGAAGGAGAAAGGCAAATTATTTAGGATAAACCACCCT
Source organism: Timema californicum (assembly GCA_902141385.1). Classification (NCBI taxonomy): domain Eukaryota; kingdom Metazoa; phylum Arthropoda; class Insecta; order Phasmatodea; family Timematidae; genus Timema; species Timema californicum. The sequence goes on from CABFOW010002916.1 coordinate 17,469, forward strand.
CAGTACACCCAACCGAGATTCAAACCTCTACCTTGTCACTCGCAATCTAGTCTCTTGTGAGAGTGATGCTTTATATCACAGCCACCAAAGCAGGTTCTTAGATATTCCTCCAATCTTCAGAAAGGGTGGAAGATTTGAATATTGGGATTTGTTGCACTTGACTCGCAGCGTCTACTTTCCAAAAAATATCTGGGCTTGGTCAAGGTAACTGAAGAGTGTTCGATAGAGAGATGGGAGATGTAACATGTGTGCTAGCGATCGTCCCTAATTTAAACCATTAACTAGAGCTACGCTCACATTGGTGTTAAAATGGCCTAAGGATCACAAAAGGATTGTCAAATTTTGCATTAAATTGTTTTAAATTTTCAATTTGAACTATTATTGGCGTAAGAGGCAGTTGTAACCGAGAAGTCAAAGTTTACATGATTTGAATAAAATTTGTTCAAACAGTTTGTGTTTTAAATTTTTGATTGAGCAACCTAATTTTTCGATATTTACATGGTGGGGTGAATTCTACATACCTATAGTTACAGTGAAAAATATTAGAGTTTGACCGAATTCATTATTTTACGAATCGGAATCTTGACTTTATCTTCAACTCTCAAATCTGAATCTTGGAAAAAAATTATGAACATAAGCGGAAATATAAAATAATATGAAATAGAAATATTAACTAAATGTTAACACTGTTTCTTATAATCCATTCACTATAAAATTCATTTAATTGTTAAATTACTGGTCAGAGGCATGGTTGTTAAATGCATTCTCTAGTTATAATTGTGTCTGAACCACCAATAAGTGGTATTAAAGTTTTAAAACAGTTTTCACTTAAAAGATTGATATTCTTTGTTTTTAAAGATTTGAGTTTTTAATCTTAAATTTTCTCAAATCCTTGAATTTGAATGCCCTTAAGGATTTGATAGTCCCATCCCTAACCTGTGGTTTAGACTAACAAGAGCAACTACGTGAGCTACTGTGTGGAGCTATAATGATGTGCCTCCTCTGTCATAGGTTTTTCTTGGGCAACCCTGGGGACTACGCGTGGGGGAGGGAGGGTCTGGACGCTATTGTGACACAGCTTCTCAATCAGATGGATGGAACTGGACCACCTCCTCTTGCCCGGGACAAGATAGATGAGATTCCCATAGTCCTAATCACACTGGATCAAGTGGGTGAGTACAAGGTATTAGTTGAGTTTGGCTCGAGAGATACATTTGCCTCGAATCTAGACACATAATTAGACACTGATTTGTGGTAAATAAAATTATTGTTATTCGTAAAATAAAAGTTTTATTTCTTCATTAAAATTTGGCAAATAAAATACTTTTTTTTGGCTAAAAATGGCAAAAAAAATTATAACTAAAAATTAATTGATAATGTATAGAAAAAATTACTGCTTAGTTTCTAATTCTTTAATTTTGATTCCACACCTTTGATCACAATATGACAGTCATAATAGCCAGATCAAATACACATTTCACTTCTTCTTTACCAATAGAAATATATTTTCTGGACTGAAAACTAACTTTGATTGATCACAGAAAATTGAGAAGAAAAAACAGTAATAACTTGATTGACATTTCTCCTAGGCCTTTCCCAAATTTAAGAAATTTTATTTAATTATTTTGTTGACTGAACTGTTTGAAGTTTAAAACCCCACATCAAAACATCTTTTAGCTTCACCTTTTATTTTATCACTCAACTTTTACTGTCTCTTTACCTTATGTGTCATTGGGCTGCCTTTTGTATTGCTCGCTATAAAATAATTACAATATGTGTTAATATGATTCACTCACAGCCATAAAATTTACACACTGTTTATATTCTTCACCACATTACTTAGTTCTACTTTATCTGGCCCACCCCACCCACCTCCTGGGTAGACCAACTGGCTTGTTGCCCCCTACCTCTCTTTCCTGGTACACACGTATTTTTGGGTTTTCCATTTTTTAAATGGCCAAACTATCTGAACCTTTGGTATTGAGGGAGTGTTTACCATGAAATCATATTTTGAAATTGATTCAAAGTAATTCAACTACAACCCGCCTCGGTGGCGTAGTTGGCTAACGCGCAAGTCGTGTTTAGCTCGACTGCTGAGGACGGGGAGATCGAGGTTTGAATCTCGGTCGGGTGAACTGAGGGGGGTTTTTCCTAAATGGTTCTCCACTCCCCCTCCACGCAAATGCGAGTTCACTTCCTCTAATTCAACCTTCCCAAATCCTAATCCATTAGCGTAATTAGTACTTAAAGCGTATAACCCGAACGAGTAGTAATACGCGGTGCTAAATAATAATAATAATTCAACTACAAATTTTCAATTGATGAAATCAAGAATTTTGAGTAGATACTCAAGTTTTTTAAATTTGGTGAATATGTTCTGGTCTCTTTCTTGTATATTCTAAAACTTTACTCTTAACTTGAATTTTCGACTACCTATTATGCCATGCTCCAATTCTTCTTGTGATGTAACGAATCTGGGCAAGTCTCTGAGTACAGAGGGAAATAATGTGTATCTCACTTTAAAACAAGACTGGTGTAAAATAATGTGTTCATTGAAGACACGTTCAGTAAGAAATCCAAGTTTGCCGTTTGCCTTGTCCAGGTAAGAGCCTGCAATGCTCGGTGTGCTGGGAAGACTTTAGAGCGGGCGAGCCGGTGCGGAAACTCAAGTGTGAACACTTTTATCATGAAGGATGCATTGTTCCATGGCTAGAACTTGTAAGTAGGATCCAACGTTGGAGATCTTCGACCATTTTACATTTTAGAGAATTGTCAGAAAACTTTGTTCTTGTGAATAGGAATGGGATCCTTGAATCTTTAAGGATGTTCGAGAAAATATCGGACTCAAGATTTTTTTTTTAGATTTCTATTTTTAAATTTTAGTTTGAAATTTTATTTAGAGCTCTAAAAATCTTATTTATATAGGACAAACTTACAACCAGACCTCAGATTATTAATTTATTACTTTGAATGTCATATTGCATGGCTGTCAATCTTGAAGTTAGCCGAGGGCCTGGTTTTATATTCCTAAACAGTGTGTGGGCCGCATGTGGAAATTAGTCCTGTACAGTATCAACAATTTTTTTTTAAGTTAACGAATGTATTACATTAAAATTATAAAATTAATTGATATATAGTACAGTACAGCAAATAATATATAATATAATACATTTGATACTATCGAGGTCTGATAATATTTCACTAAATCTTTGATAGCTTTATATATTTTTTAAACTTTTCTAATGTGTCACAGGTCGCAAAATATGTTGTTAAAGGCGGCATGTGGCCCGTGAGCCACTGTTTGGCCAGGCCTGTTATAATGAATGCATTTTAGCAAACAAATGTTAACATTTGGTTATATTTAACTTGCTTCGGGGATCTAATGGTCTAAGACTTCTACCACTCGTCGTTTGTGTCTTGGTTCGTGAACAGTGGTACAGTGTCGTCTCACACCAAAGTCCATCGGTATCCAGCTATACTTTAAATATTTCGGTATATACACTTCAAACAGTGCTAGATGACATGTTGACTTGTGTGTGTTTCACAAATATATCAACAAAATCATGTTCACACAGGTTCATTGTGACCGAAACACACAATCCACTCTACTACTCAACAGTCACTCTCGCAATAGACTGGACTATTGATGACATTTGAAACCCATTCGGGTGTACTAAGGGTGGTTTTTCACTCTCACTCCAAATTTGACCTCCCTCATCTCTAACACATTGGCATAATCAGTACATAAGCATATAACCTGAATGGGTAGTAAAATGAGGGGCTATTATAATCTTATATCCTCTTATGTTCTTTTGGTGGTGGTGTTAAATTGTAGAGGTGACACTCGGAGCCTATTATACTTCAAAATATAGTGTGTCAAGAGACAAGTGTGTTATAAGAAAGGGGAAGGGGGGTTTAGGAAGCACATAGGATAAAGGGGGAGACAAATGTCGGGCCAATCTTAAAATTATCTTAATTAACTTATTGATGATAAAGAATTGACTACTTTTTCTTAGCACCGCGTGTTTCTACTCGTTTGGGATGTACCCTTATGTACTAGTTACGCTAATGTGTTAAGGATGAATTTAGAGGAATCACACCCACATTTGCATGGAGGGAGAATGGAAAATCATTTAGGGAAAAATACCCTCAGTCCTCCGGACAGAGATCAAACTCCCATCACCGGCAGTCTAGTCTATTGCGAGATTAGTGATTAAGACCATGCGGCTACCAAAGCGGGCATTTCTTCACCGCCACCAGCACTGCCACCTATTATTACTATCCATTTAATCAATTGAAATTATTTTACAGTAATAACGACTGAAAATTTTCCAAGTTGGGAACATCTCTTCCCATCTTTAGACTGACAACCTGTTGTTCCCTAGTGTGATGCTGTGCCGGCTACATATTTACTCGGAATTACATGGTCTGATTGCAGCACGGAACCTGTCCTATCTGCAGAAAGAGCATGGGCGAGGAAGGCTTTGATGACCAATCAGGGTCTGGTGGGGGTGGCATGAACAGTATGGGGTCTAATCTGGCGGCCTTCTTCAGGTAACATATTTTAACTAATACTTTACTATCATTGTGTTTGATTTTATTGAAGGGTTTCTAAACAGTTTACAATTTGTTACGCTGATTCTGGCGTTACTCGATGGATAGGGCGGGGGCATGTTATTGCACTAGAACAAACATTCCCCTTTGTTAAAGAAAAGTACACACACATTAAAATGATAGAATATTTGGACAGATCATTTTATAAAGCCATTTTTTTATTGTAGTTTCTTACATGACTGATGAAATAGCCTTGTTTAATTTGGCTGGATTTTAACCTGTATTTTGTGAGGGGTGGTTGGGGTTGATTAAAATTGAAAGCATAATTGAAATAAATCTTAATTCACAGTTTAGGTCTATATTGTGTAATGTAGGTCTATTTGTAGATCATCATAATTTATAACAATTTGCTAGGATTCGGATTCAAGATTCGAAAATAAAATGTAGATTTGGATTCGAGAAATAGTGTATTCGACCCATCTCTAATTTATTTAGATTTGAAATTTTGAATAAAATTCAAATATTTACTTTACTAAGATTTATATAATAAGACAGTGTAGAAACACTACAATAATGTAAAGTAAGTGATAGTGAAGGTCAGTATATTGTCTATCTACTGAGCTAAGGTCCCACGTTCGATTCCCGGCATGGCCGAAAAATTGATCATTGATGAAATGTGGGTTTACACTTTCACAGTGATAAATTAACGGCCGGGGGCTGAATGTTGTGCAGGTTCTAGTCTTAAGTTAGAGTTTAAGGCATATGAAGCTACTACAGACCTAACAAGCTGATAGGGGGAAAATATGTGGCTTGGATAAAAAACTGACCCAGGCCACAGGCTGGAAATATTAATGGATTTGAAGTAAAATGATAGTGAAGGAAGACAACCCGACAGGCTAGTTAGGTTATGTCCAGTTAGGAATAAATGAAGAGAGAAATATCTTCGTCCCTATCCGGGCCTAACTTAACTATCCTTCAGGCTGGTTATTTTTACTCTCACTTTACATTACTGTACAGTGTTTCTCCGTCTTATTACACATTTCCAAGCCATTAGGCAATAACTCATTCTATTTCTTTATCCAGATTCAAAAACTTTGAATTGCATCCAAATTTAAAAAAGAATCATATTCAATATTTCAAAAGGCTGCAAAGCTATACTATTTTCTTAACAGGGGTGACCTGGTGGTCTAGGGGTAAAGTGTCAGACTTCTATGCTGGCGGCCGGGGTTCAATCCTCGGTCCCGGCAAAGATTTATCTGATTACCAAACCCTTCCTTCACCTCTGACAAGACATCTTGTGAATGTGAGGAATGCCAGGTCTCCACCGTGGTTCGGATTCCACGTTAAACTGTAGGTCCTCCATTTCATCTCACAGTCACCCTACCATTACACATTAGCGTAAGTGCGTATAACCCGAATGGGTAGTAAGACGCGGTGCTAATAATAATAATAATATTTTCTTAACACTAAAATAACATCAAATTGTGTAAAGCCTGGTACAAAAAATGTACTTTTCTGCTCTCCAGGGCTGCCAACGATTCGGCTAGCAGCCGTGCCTCCTCAACGTCCTCTAACTCTTCAACATCAACCAGTAGTTCAAGCGCAGGTGGGAGCTCTGGAAGTAGTACCACATCTCATTCGCACCCTTCCCCCGACTTCAACATCATGGACTTAGAGTTCGACTAGTTGCCAGCATTGATATCACATAACCATTCAGTTTTACACATACCAACCTGCCCGTTCTAGGCAGATACCAAAATTAGTATGTTTTGATTGGATACTCAATTAAAACACATATTAAATTTTATAATAAAAAATAAATCCCTCTTTTGATCCGTACAAACTTATTTTTACATTTATTAAAAATTACATTATATTTTCATTTAATTGTTAAATTGTTTTTGTGTTTTTAGAACAAAAATCTCACCTTAAACCCACTTGCACATTCATTCCAAAATGCTGAAATGATAATTTTAATTGAAATATATTGCATAAAGAAAAAAAAATAGAAAAAAAAGCGAAATGCCGTTGCTAAATCTTGATTGATATGCGAGATTAGTAATGAAAAGACTTTTAAAAAAGTGGGATGTTATATAGGCTAACTTAATATTTAAAAAAAATGTAAATAAATGGCTATACCAATGCTATTTTTATTAATGTCATACCCTGTTATTTGCTTTTATTTTATCTTCAAGGACTCTTCGTATTGTTATTTCAAATTGCAGGATATCTTTGGTTTTTCTCAGTGTGAAATTGTATCTATACTGATGGTGTGTTCTACACTTAGAGCAGTTGTGCTCAAGTGTGTAATAATTTAATAGCACACTTCCTTCTGTATATATATATATATATATATTTTAAACTCTGCTAGTTATGAAATTCCCTAACAGATTTTGGTGTGGATATAATCAGAACAAAAAATATATAAGTTGTATTTTTAAGTTATGCATTACAGGTAAGATTGATGAGAACAAATTGTATAAAGACAATAAGACTTAATGGAATTGGAACAAGTACATTGTTTGCGCATCGGATTGAAGCCGCTGGACACATTGTGAGATAAGACATTTGGTTGGTTACTTTTGATGTTTTAATGGTTGTTTCCTGAAGAGGCAATAAATATTACATTGTTAACATTTTACTTTCATCTGTTATAGTTTTATTATAGTCGAACTTGAAATATTACTAGAACAGTCAAGCCCACATTTCTATAAACAAATTGCAAGTGAAAGATCACCAAATAGATGGATTCAAAACTGTGAAATGAAGATGAGACCTACACACTTAACAATATTTCCCCATGACTTTTTGATATATATCTATGTTTTTATTTATTTAGTTCATTGCTGCACTTACAGAAGTAACGTCACATATTACATATCCCTATCTTGAGCTAGTTATATACAGTCCACCTCATTACATCTTATCACTATCTGGAGCTAGTTATATACAGTCCACCTCATATCTTATCACTATCTGGGGCTAGTTATATACAGTCCATCGCATTACATCTTATCACTATCTGGAGCTAGTTCTATACAGTCCACCTCATTACATCTTATCACTATCTTGAGCTAGTTATATACAGTCCACCTCATTACATCTTATCACTATCTGGAGCTAGTTATATACAGTCCACCTCATTACACCTTAATCCCTATCCTAAGATAGTTCTATCCAGTCCACATCATTACAACCCAACTTCCTAAGGTCCATTTCAATGTTTATTCTCCCAACTTTGTTTAGGTCTTCCCATGGGTATCTTTCCTTTAGGTTTTACAGTCAATACTTGGACACTATTAGTTTCTTTCATTTGCGCTGCATGTCCTGTCAATCATAATCTGCGAACTTTAATAATCCTAACAATGGCTAGTGATTAGTACAGGGCATGTAACCTCTTCTGCTCTCCATTATCCTCATCTCTTTTTGGACCAATTTTTACCAAAATTACTTTGTTTTCAAACACTTTATTCTTTTCATCCAAGATTTCAGTTGATATAAGTTTTAACATTTAGTCCAGTGTTAGTGCTCTGATGAAATTCAATCGTTTGTTAAGTTTGTACAGCTTTGACAGTGTAATGAACAAATTGTATTTATTGAGTGACACTCCTTTGAGAACTATATCAAATTTTTCCTGAAAGACTTATTTTAGTTTTTGTTTTAGATGTACAATCACATTATTATATTATTAAGTTTATTTGTTTCTACACTTGCATTATAATTTGTAAATAAATATATATCTTTTTTTTTCCTTTTCATGTTCTGTAAAATTCCAATAGTGTCTGTTGGAATTCTTGTCACACTAATGTTGGTAGGATTGTAATTAAGGCAAGCAGTGGGGATTTTGTCTACCACGAAATCACTACTTGTTACATAAGTTGAATGAAAGGCATTTTAACAAGGTAATTTGCAGTTTTTATTGTATGATTGATTACGCGCTTATACCGTACCTTGTGTAGTTCTCAAGAAACTTAATAGGTCCTGCCTTGAACAAGAGCTAAGGACCTCCTTTTCTGTGTTTTCTTTTTAGAATCGTGTACTCGTTCGGGTTAATCACGTATCTATTAAATATGTGAAATTGTTAAGGATGAAGAAGGTTGGATATGTAGGAAGTGTTCTCGCATTCATGTAGAGTGAAATGCGATGTAGGAAAAACAAACCTCGGTATATAGCCAACCTGAATTTTAACCTTGATCTCATCATAAGCAGTCCAGTCTTAACACGAGTGATGTCATAAGAGACCACCCAGAGGGCCCCTTTTGCTGTTAAATGTGTAATTAAAATCTAACTATAATTGGATCGTAGCGATGTTTGTGGATATTGATATTTTATTTTTATCTTGGTTAAAACTCTTGACAGGAAAAAGATAAATGTTAATCAATGACAAAGCAAACTAAATGAAAAACTTATTTATATCTATAAAAAAAAGTGTGGAAGAGATAAGAGAACTTAGGTTTCACTTATGGAGTGTAATAATTATATTATATTTGGAAGAAGGTATAGGAAAAGTGGATAGAAACATATAAAAGGGGGACGAACACAGTGTAATAATTGGTAGGGGTGTGTGAAGACCACTTTTTTAACTCTTAAGCGAACTCGAATTGAATATATGAAATATTCTCGAAACCGAATCGAAGTTGGAATATTTTTTATTAGTTTTGTGTTTCAAAAAATATAATTTGGTTATTCATATAATTTTATGTACTAAAATTACTGGGAAAAGTCTTATTACACTAATGTTTCTAATATTTAGTTTAAAATTGGAGCAAATCAACCTGACAATAATAGACTATTATTGGTGTAGATTAGTAACTGCCGAAGTTGCAATTTTTTTTCGAAGCGAAGCTTCCCAAACCCCTAATAATTGAGGTTTGCTAACTAAATAATATTTTTTAAATTCTAAGTCTATTCAAGTGAGATTTTTATCAAGTTAAAAGTTTACAGGCAAGCTTGAAATCACTAGATTTACCATTTTAAAACTTTACTATTTGATTGAAATGCAATTGACTATTTAGAATAACGAAATGGAAATTTAAATGTCTTAAAATTCCAATGGAAAGAGAAGGTAAACTACATCACCAGAGAGAATGTGTGCTTCCATATTCGGCAGAAGATAATGATGGGAAAATGATTAAAATGATGCTTACAATAAATTTAGATTAAAAACATTAAAATTGATTCTCAAGCTAACATGGTAATACTTGGGAAAAATTTTGATATAATGAAATTAATAAAATACTATTGTAACAACATACGAAAATAATATAGATAAGGGTCTGTGAATAGCATTTTTTTTATCTGATCAAATAACAAAATTTTGTCCAGATATTGAATAATAGCACTGCATCTTAATACCCATTCAGGTTATATTTGGAAAAAGTGTACCTGCATTAGTGTGGATGGAAAGTGGAAACCCACCCTCGCTAATTGAATAATATGATTCATATAGTTGATTTTATTAAACTTTTGATGGAAATTATTTTATAGATTTATTTCTTTTGAAAATGGTGTTTTATATTTAAAAATTGAAAGAAAAAAAATCTTACCCCTATTAAATTTGATGCACCTTAAAGATTCTATATTTTTCTATTTAAAAAAAAATCTTAATGGTTGGTTCTCTAGGTTCAAAACATCTTTAAGTTTCTTTAGTTTAACAAGATTCTTATTACCAGGTTTGATTATGTGCAAATGATAGAAGGTTCAATTTGGAGGAAATGTACTTGTATCTGTTTATAAAGTGGAAAAACCACCCGTATTACACCCAACTGAGATACATACAATGATCTCCCTGCCATCAGCAGTCCAGTCATTCACAAGACATTAAGTACATTGTTGATAATGGGGACTTAAAATAATACTAGAAACAATTTTTTTTAAAAGATACTTTTATTGCATGTTATAAAAATCAGTTTTGCCTACATTTATAATTTTTGGGTAGTGATGATTTGGGTAAAATTAAGAGGAAGTGTGAGAAACTATTTAAGAAAAAAAAACGCGCACCCTTATTACACCCGTCAAGGATTTGAATCTCAAACTCTGTTATTGATAAACAAGACCAGAATTAGTTTTTTTGATGGAATACATTCACTTCCCAGGAATATTTTCATGAGTCTTTTTAGTAATCAATATATTTTACCTAACATTTAAAAACAAATTTGAGCAATAAACTCTTAGAAATAATGTGCCAATTAATTGTTGGATTAAAAATAAAATTCTCAAAGCTTGGCAGTGGTTATTCAACACAAATAATTAATATGGGGAAAAGAAGTTAGTAAGTTCTAAAGCCATGATATAGTTTCAACTTCCCCTGAATTTTCGTCTCTTTGTTCAGGTTGTTTGCTAGTTGACCTTGTGGCTTACCTCCCTATGTACAACATCTGCAATACAGCTTCTCTCTCTCACTAATTTACTTTTCTATTCTCAACTTCCCCCCCTCCCTCACATTATTGATGAAAGAAAACACTGTTTACCAAATCACTAGCACTCACCCCCAACCCTCGGCAAACCGAACAAGGCTGTCTGCCAAGAGTTTAACAAAAAGTCTGGTGAGTAAATTAGATTACCGTTTGTGCCATTATTAATTGGCCAATGATCGGATTGATGATTGCCATTGGGCCAGCCTTAATTTTTTGCTATAATCAATTATAATGTTCATAGATTTGGTTAATAGTTAAATTAATGGTTCGGTTGTTAAGTTTGTCCTATGAATATGAGCGAACCGTCAATAAGATATATAAAGCCAATAAAAAAAAACTACAATTACAAAATTAAACTTAAATATTTTTTTAAATCTTAAGGGTTTGAGGACCCCCCCTCCCCCTTAATAAATATTATTCAGCTGAACATTTAACCAGGATTTGATTCAAAAAATTTTCACTGTAAGAATCAATTTAATTCTATAACTTTCCTTATATTTGATTTGGAATCAATATTAGTTAGTAAACAAGGATTTGGATTCAAGCTGAAATCGAAACTTTTGACTCTCATAAGCTTAATTAGAGGTCAAAGTCAATTTCATCATCATCATCATCACCAGCAATGCTGAACACTTGAGAACTTGGTACAGAATTTGAAGGAGTGGCGCTATTGGATTTTTGAGATGTTGCCAAGCTTTTGCCCAAGTTAACAAGATCAGTCAAACTGTTATTTGTCTTTTCTCCACTTTCACTACCCACATGTTCACTCACTTTAACGTCATTGATAATGACATCGTTTTGGCGGAACTGTTGCAGTTTTGTGAATGTATTTGCTGACAGTTTAATGTTTGCTTTAAGGGATGGTACAGTTACTTTGTCTTCCAACCTTATGCAAGAATGAGTTTCATTTTTTGATAGATTTTCATCATAATTTTTAGAGACACGTTCAGTTGAATGAACCAAACTCGGGTGATCAGAATTGGAATCATAGTGTAAACGATCATCATGATTACAGGATGTTAGATTGACTTCACTTATCTTTTTAGATTCTTTCGCAAAAGAGAACCTCTCTTTCAGTTCGGCCATCTTGATGAAGTGTGAGTTATTGCAATCTTCCTCTATTTCAGGAAAATCTTTCTTCGAATTCGGCTTAGAACTTTTCTTTCCTCGTTTTGTTTTTGAATTATTCATTTGGTCGGCTGATGTTACTTTACCCTTTGAAGTTTTATTCCCCAATATATTAACTATGCTTTGGTCCGATTCGTCACTTTTATCGTTTTTTGTCCTCTTTGGAATCATCTTCAATGTTTCATCGCAGTCCCCGTCAAAACCTTCGTCATTCTGTGCAAGTCTTTTTTTCTTGGTTGCCACCGACTTCCTCCGATTAGCAGCATGTTGCTGCGTAACAGTTTCACACATGTTTCTGTCCTTGGCTTGACGAATACTGTTCAGGACTTCCTGCAACTTTTCGTTCGTAGCTGCACTCTTGAAGGTTGGCTGGACAGCTATTGGACAGCTGGGGAACACCACGACTTCACTCACATCAGAGCACGAAGGTCTAATATGCTCAGATGATAATAAAATATAATCTTCATTCTGTAAGGAATGTTGTGGAAGTTGTTTCTCAACGTTATGTAAAAGTGTTGAATCGTCTAAGATTGACATATTTCTTTTATTGATCGATTCTTTCCTATGAACTTTTAGTTTCTTTAATCTTTCGAGTTCTTCTTCTAAGATTGAGGCAAGTTGTAACTTTTCCAGAATTACTTTAACTGCAAGAAAAGAAACATTTACATTAGAACATGTTATGTTTGAAAGAAGGATATGAACTATATATTAAGTCTGTAAATAAAATATTTATTTTTGGTTTATAGTGGAAATAAATCTACTTTTATTTTAAGTGGTACATTGCAACAAGTAGAAAAATTACAGTTAAACCATATACATAACAAATCAAATATCAAAGGTAAAGAAAATTATATAGCTTTCTTTGGCATAGTTTCTTTTTCTGTATTGAGTCATAATATGGCCATTATAATATCAGGTTCAACCATTTAACCAATAGGCGAGTTTTCTCATTTGACTTGGTTACTTCTTGGCTTCGAGTGTTTTCGACCCAGTGGTTATGACCAAAGTGGGTCGTGAAAACGATTGACTTGTTTTTCATAAACAAAAACGGAAAATGAACTAATTAGTGTTATTCTAGGATATATTGGTGATTATTTTGTCTAGTCCAAATAGTTACACAACAAATATCCCCAAAAATAACCTTAAGAAAACATAAAAGTATTATGGAATAGTGAATAGGCCTAGATCATATACTCTTTTTATCCATAACTAAACTGTTTTTAAGTACTTACTTAGTGTCATTTATTTCTAGCTAGTAATTGTTGTTCATTTTAATTTACATATAATTTAAAATCCATTGACTATGAAGTTATACTCGTTTAGATTTAACATAAGGTGTGATGCTGTTTTTTAAATTTGCACACATATCCTCAACTCTATGGTCGTAACCAAATTATTAAATCTGGCCAAAGAAAGAGTTACCGATTCGAGTTCTGGTATCATCTTGGTCATAAACATTGATACCAGGTCAACCACGAAAACACGCCTGTTGTTCTTTAGTTGAGGGAAATAAGCTTACTAGTCTGAGGGAACTTTGATTTTGTTATTGGAATGTCATCATTAAATCCCATTTAAATCAAATAAATTGCTAATTCACATTTAAAAGGCCAAGTAATTAATTTTGTTTTATTTTGTGAATGTTTTATCAAACCAAAAATGCTTCATTACAACTTAAATATGTTCTGATAGCTATTTCAATGTTCAAAGTAAAAATTGTACAAACATATCTTGTGAAATTTTGGTGTGTTTACTGAATACTGATAGTAAGAGTTGGTTAAGCAAATTATTTAAAATATAAAAAAAGAATTGACCTTGTCGTTCATACTCTTCCATTGGGTCTTCCGGGAAGGATGTGTGCAGAATGTTGGCAGTACTAATAAGAGATGAACCCATCATAGATGACTCCACAAGGAGTATGGCCATAACTGCGTCCTGTACAGTCACTTCTTCACGAAACATAAATTTAGCATGGGCTTGAGACAACCTGAAAAGAGAAACCATCAGTTGGTAACAAATAAAGTCTTATTTAAGTGGTATTGTGCAACAAATAGAAAAATTACATCTATAATTTGTAAATACCTAACGAAGCAAGTATAGGAGGTTATAAATATATCATACAGTTTGCTTGGATATTGTTACTTTTCTTCTTTTGAATATTTAAATACTCGTTTTTGGTTGGTGGCCGTTATAACAACCAGTTTAACCAGATCTTTTATCCAAGTTTTTTAGATGAAGGAAATACACTTTCCAGACTGAGAGAACTTGTTTGGTTAATGGAATTTTATTGTTAGTTCACATTAAAATCATCCAAAATGACCATAATTCATACTTAAAAAGGTTTCGTTTGTTTTATTTCATGCGTTTAGTATTAGTCAAAATATTGGGATCGGGACAGGAAATTTTAAAATTACCCTTTAGAATAATCTTAGATATAAAATATATTGATTTCTAAACTAATATGGTAGGACTTGTTAAAGCTTTAATATTATTAAAACCCGCTTCGGTGGCTGCATGGTTTAAGGCACCATTCTCGCAATAGACTAGAATACCGATGACGGGGATATTTAGTTTGAATTTGGACGGGTGTATTAAGGGTGGTTTTGCCTAAATGATTTCTCAGTCTATCCAAGCAAATGCAGGAACACCTTAACATGAGAGTGCTGCTCCTTGTTTGGTTTCTTGGAGCATTATGTTATGTTTCCTCGCCTGAAAAGTCAGGGAAAGGGTCAATCCCGCCCGACCTACGAGAATAGATAAATTTCCGAGGGTTCGGGATCCTGTACACCCCTAATTACAATTCAAAGTTTTTAAATAACAAAATTCAGAATTTTAAAGTTACGAACCCGGCTTAGCTATAATCTTCTGTTTCCAGCCTGTGGCCGTGTCAGATGGATATTCCTTCCACCATTTTTCCCCTTTCACTCACACACTTGCTGTTATATGCTCCTCCCATCTCTTTCTTAATATCCCTTGCGGCCTTTTTTCTAAATACTTCATCTCCATCTTTCTCCTTGGGCTTCTTTGATTTTCCATCCTCATTACATGACCATACCGTCTCACCCTTGCTTCCTCTACTATCTTATGTACTCGAACGCCCTCATTAAATGACCATATCATCTTACCCTTGATTCCTTCACTATCTCATGTTCCCCCACTCTTGGCTAGACTTCATTCTTAATATCGTTTCTCCTTGCTTAGTCACTATAGCGCAGAATATCCTACAAGATTCAAAGAACCCATCCCTAATCAAAACAAACTAACAATATGCGCTAATCAAATACATTTTCATTCCCTCACCTGACCAAACTTTCCAAGAGACGCACGGTGGTGCGAGCGACATTCCTGTTATTTGCGCGCCGCTGAGCCTGGTAGTAAGTCCTCAGAATGTTGTTGGCTTGCTCGGTGAAAACCGGGTTCAGAGACTTGACCAGACAAAAATACATTTGAAGCCGTTCTAACCCCCACAACGGTGCACCCTTCTCGCTCGGGTTGACATCAAACTCCTTTAAAGGATCCTTGCCATTCAAGATAAATCCTGACACTAGTCTGAAAAAACACCACCACAATCATATTTCAAATAGTCATTAGAGTAAAGGGAATAACATCAATACTTCTTAAAAATGTTAAGGAAAAACAGTGACTAGTAGGCCGAACACTTTTTAAAGGGTGGAATCAAATAGTTATTTTATCAACAAATTTTGAATCTAGTTATATAAAGCATGATAAGAATTTAAGAGTACAACTTCATCAATTAGTATATTTATTATTTAGTGATAGGATAATTTTTTATATTATTCTTAAATTGCTATATATGATAGAAATAGTACAGTGTTCTATATCATCAATCTTACCATCATTAGCTGTTGTCTATTGCGAGAGTGACGCCTAAATCTTAAGACCATTTGGTTCGGATTTAAGGCATATTACTAACTGATTTGGAGTCTTATTACAACCAGGTTTAAGCGCCTAAGTACCTGTCAAGATGTAATTGGCAACCTCTGAGAAACAGGAAGTACAAAAATAACTCGCCTGTCCCAGTCGTGGTTGCGGGAGTCCAGGAGAATCAACACAAGATCAAAGCGACTCAGCAGGGGGCTAGCGAGCGCGACGTTGGCACAGATGGTTTGTTCTGGGTCATAGTGCCCTTTAGGGTTTGTGGCTGCTACGATGGCACACCTGGTGTTTAGCTTGCATACCAAACCTGCCTTCATAAAAGGCAAATGACAAGTTATTATATTATCAGCCAAAGGTGAAACAAATTAATCATTCATTTTGTGAACGGGATTATATAATGGCCATATTTGTGACCAGAGGCAAATATTTTTAAAAGATAAAGAAGAATTTTAGTCATAACTTTTATATTTATAGCAGTATTCCACTTAAATATGAATTTACTAGCATTGTTAACACAAAAAATATTCTATTTACCGACTTTTTATACTGCTAATTATTTCACGAAATCCAACAGGGTGCCTAGCCAATTTATATTTTAAAATTCACTGACGTTTCCAGATTTTCAGAGACAATAAGCGTTTCCAGTCATTACATATAGATATTAAGTATACTACAAACATTATATTACTATGATCATTTATCAATGAGGTAGCCCAATGGCTAAGTAATTTTAATATTACTAGGATCAAAACTTAATATAATCATAGTTTTAGACATATTGTACATTTTAAAATTATTTCACTCTATGAAGGCATTAAAAGATTTCAGTCTTAAGCATTGGGATAGTGGGTAATTCTATCTAGTTAGATTTCAGTGTGGGCAATTAAAAGATCACCTTACACCAGCACAGTTTAAAATTATTTTAAGACATTCTTACTAAGTTTCTTTTTCCTATAACATAAATGAAGTTTCACACATGTGCATAACAAAGCCTCAACTTTACCTAAAGAAATGTGTTAGAGGGGTGGGAAAAAAAATACCAAAATCACATGTTGACTTTGAGAATTATAATTAGTATGATCAACTGTGTTTATAAAAAAAGATTCACCGTGTGTATTAATTGGGGGGAATTTTTTTTTTAACTATTATTGGTAAAACTTGTGTATTTTTTTTAGTCAGAACATAAAAAAAATCCAGAAATTCGATAAAAATTCCTTATTTCTCAGGTCGCTGGACACCTGTACAGTAATTTTATCTACCACAAATCAACATTTCTGTCAATAAGGAGTGTAAATGAAGAAAAGTACTAACCTTGGCCACACTAATAGTCTGTTGCTCCATTGCCTCATGGATACTTGTGCGGTCATGCTCTTTGATAGAGTTGAACTCGTCGATACAGCAGATTCCTCCATCCGACAGGACCAAAGCTCCTGCTTCCAACTGCCACTCACCAGCCTCCTGACAATAATGATTGGACAGTTCTAGTACCAGTCAAAAGATAAAATTAGGAATGATACTCTCGCAAATCCTTAAGGCTATTCGAGATTTGGGGGAGGGGGGGAACACTTCACAAAGTGTAAACTGCTCGCCAAGCGAGCGAGTATATCCTTTGAATCATCTTCCTTTGTCCCCATACTCACACTTCTCCGCAGAACTTTCCTCCATTCTGCTTCTATCTACAGTAATCCCGTGGCTTCTTTGGTGCTGACTGACTGCTCATAGCTGACTTCTGACAGTCAACATTTAGGTATATACCTAAATTTTGACCGTCAGAAGTGACAGCTGCTAAACACATGTTTTTACAGATCATTTGGTCTGGCGTAGGTATACATAATTTGGTCTGGTAACGTTTCAAAGCTGTCAGTCAGCACCAAAGAAGCCATGGGGCTACTTGTAGTGAGTAAGACTGATATTATATGGGTATTTAATACGGACGGAAAAGGAGAGAATACCAAAGAGAATGATAGAGATAAAGTACCTCAAAAAGAGAAATGTGGTTTTCCTTAAAGAGATAAATATTATTTTTGTGGACTGCAAAAAGATCAATAACATTAATGAGGATTCTTTTGGGCCGGCTAAAATTTCGCTGAAAGTCAATTGAATTTTAAAACTCCTTAATTTTTCCTTTTATTAAAGTTAATAATCACAAATATAGTGTTTCCCTCCTTCTACCTTACTTACAAAATAGTTACCCAATAGAGATTAAAAAATTAAATTGATACAGTGTAGGCCTATTTATGACACACCAAACAACAAGGCATCAAAATGAGCTACACGCATTGCACAATTTTGTCAGAGTGAGGTGTTCTAACCTCTCGCCTAACATTCCTGGTTCCTAAGAGCTGGTCGAAATGCACGTGTTACAGTTAATCCGGCACGGTATATAAGCTTACCCTGACAGCGGTGACAGTGAGTCCTGCCGATGTGGTTCCAACTCCAGTGGTGAGCACAGATCGCGGGCACACTCGCGACACAAAGCGCAGGAGATGTGATTTGCCCGTCCCTGGGTCCCCGACCAATAGGAGGTGAGCTTCCCCTCTGATACGACAGCCGGACTGTTCCACCTTGGCGACCCCCCCGCAGAGTACCACCGCTATGGCCAGTTTCACCAGGTACAACCCATACACCTGTCATGATATACGCGAACTCATCTCAGTGATCTCTGTTGCGTAACATTAACTGCGTGGCTATAGTTGAAACTAGGTGTGAACTCCTCAAAACCCTCCAAACAATTTGAGAAAATATCAAATTCAATATTGAAAATAAAAATAGGTTTTATTTTTTAAATGTGGAATTGAAATTTGATTTAGAGCCATAATATTGCTTATTCGTGGCTCAGCCCCAAAATAATTATAAGAAAAACTTAACAACAAGATTCCAGACCATTAATTTAACACTTAACTGAATGTATGAATGTTATAATGAATGGCTTATAAGAAAGAATGTTAATATTTAGCTACTATTTTTATTTTCTATTATTATATTTCGTCTTATGTTAATAATATTTTACAAGATTCGGATTCGAAGGTAGTGGATTCGACCCAACTCTCTTTTTAACTAAAAATAAATTTAATTTGGATTTTAAGTGGATAAAATTCTAAGGCACAATATTTGATTCATATTTGATTTGAGTTAATAAGCGAAGATTTGGATTCAATTTGAAATTGAAAATCGTTAATTCCAAGACCTCAAAAAGATCCAATCAAAGTATCTCACTGTCTTGAAAAGCTTTAACGTAATTGACCAAGGTGCTATCGAGGTGTCGTAAGTATCAATTACCCCCGATACACCTCTGGTGATCTAACCTGAGGACAGAGTGAGGCCAGTATAAAGTTCCTCGCCACAAGTGGGGCGTGGGCATGCTGCCTCCAGAAATCCTGTATCTCATCCCTGGTCTCTTGCGTGAGCAGGATGTTGGAGCGGTGGTCGTTGCAGACTTGCAGGTAGTTGGCTTTGAACACCAGTTCGATGTCACAGCGATTGCCGTTGTTGAGCGGTCGCCAACGCCTCATAACTGTCCCACTGGAATACAATGCCCAAACATAATCATTCAAATAGAATATATAATATTGAAATATCTGTAAGTGTTTCCTGTAAATATTTCTTTTGACTTATTAAATGAAACCCGTACATACAATAAGACCCAACTAATACAGCAGGTTAGGTTCAAACCCCGGCCACAAAGAAAAATATAGTCTTTTTTAAACTTGTAAATGCATGTAAAATCATATTAGCATGTTTATACTATAAGTGCACAACAGAGCTAGGCTCAAAAATGCTGCGAAGACAGAATTTCTAACAATAAAGTGGTGCCTAAATCATTTTCGAACTCAGCCGCTAACTGTCTCATGCAAAGCCGACGAGAGGGGGTG
>CABFOW010002916.1:37357-54857 GCA_902141385.1 Timema californicum
GGGGGGGGGCTACGCAGTAAAGTTTGTTTTGATCCACCCTATAGTGGCGTGTTTCATATTGCCATGCACATATCAAACACTGTCCCGGAAATAAGTGCCGTGCTCTTCTCCCTCGGTTTCCCTGGCCAGACCCTTCTCTGCTTGAGGGTGGATTTCCTCCTTGCGGTTTGTGTCTTCTCGGCACGTTCGCTGGAAAGTAGATTTATATCGGGGCTGGCTACCAACCCCATATACAGCTCCATGTGTTGTTGCTTCATCCCGTACATCCTCTACATATTTTCTGGCAACTTCAGCCGCTTTGGCAGATTCTATTTCTAATTTAAATGTCAGGTCAGGCTTGATAAAAAATTGTTGCTGTAACTGAGTGCCAGCCAAACCACAAACAAACTGACTATGGAGCGTCTTTTCCATCACCACCAAAACCACAACCATCAGCGATTCAGTGAGGATCAGTGGTGAACACATCTATACTCTCCCCTATCTGCTGGCGTCGGTGGGTGAACAGGTGGTACTGCACTGTCTCATTTGGACGAGGCGCGAACCACGTAGTCAGCCGATCAATCAGTTTTACAAATGGAATCACACTCAACTCGCATGCCCCAAATTCGTCACTGAAAATTTTCAACGTACCTAAACCAGAACTACACAAAAAATGGACTCTCTTCAACAACGATGTTCTTAAATAAAAAAAATTATTTAATTGTGAAAAGTATAGCGTCCATGTTGAGGTCTCACTCACGTTGAATTCCTGTCGTTCAGACTAATGGCCAATAATTAATAATGTTCCAACCAATTAATTATTTAATTATACATGCACACAGCTTAAATTAATGTTATAAGCGTCACCTTTCACAATCTCGTCGCCATCTGTTGTCTAGGTGATTGCTAACTGAGGCCATCTTATAACCACGAATATTATAGGGTCACTTCATGACCGCTACATTGCAAGCACTGATGCTACACTCATTTGTCTGTGTCATGGCGGCTGCACACTTCAGTTGCTTCTCAGTTGTCTACAATGCTTTCTGGTGCACAACAAGACTTGTATTATATATATACTACACAAATAAAGAGGAAGAGGGAGACATTTTACTAAATTTACCTGGCCACAGGATTAATATAGTTGATTATATTACTTAGATCCATTAATATTTCCAGCCTGTGGTCTGGGTCAGTTTTTTATTCAAGCCATATATTATTCCACTATCGGCTAGCTAGGCCTGTCGTAGCTTCATATGCCTTATAATCTAACTAAAGACTAGGTCAGGCACAACATCCAGTCCCCGGCCGTTAATTCATCGCTGTGAAAGGGTAAATCCACATTTCACCAATGATAAATTTTTCGGCCATGGCGGGAATAAAACCCGGGACTCTTAGCTCAGTAAACAGACAAGCTACTGACTGAGCTAAGGTGTTGGTGATGATGATTATGATTATATATACATATGAAATTATGAATAATCCAAGGACATGATTTTCAGGCTTAATATATTTGTCTTCCTCAAACATTGATGGAAAGCCAAAATGAGCCACATAAAAGAGTTAAGATAGAGCAACCAAGTCTAAAGGACCTTGGTTTCGGTCTCAGGTGGCACCTAAAATATTTTAGTTGTCTTATTGTTTAGGTATACCATATAATTATGAATTCTAATAACCATATATTTAATTGCTGGTAAAAGAGGTGAATTTGTTTGTTTATTCGTGTCTTACCATATTCAAGCTATCCACATATTTACACTAATATGATAAGGACGAAGAAGGTAAAATTTACAAAAGAAATATACCAGCATTTGTATGAAGGTAGAGTGGGAAACCACACTTGAAGTAAAATATGGCAGACATTGAGCCTTGACCTACTCATCAGCGAACAAGGAACTACGAGAACGACACCCTTGTCTGCATGCCCATTGATTAAAGGTATGCTTACTAAAACAGTTGAGTTTGTTAAGTGGTAATGCATACAAAAACCACAACACCCAAATAATACAAGATAAACTGCCAAGAGCTCCTCACCATATGATAACATCATCCCCTGGTTTACACGTGTCGACTAAGTCATCTTCAAGGGTCACCCACATGGACCGTGGGATGGTCCCCACCTTCAGTTTGGTCACCTGCTCCTGAATCTTGATCTCTTGAAAGTCTCTACAGTTAAATTGGTCAATTGTCTTCACCGGCTTGAAGTTTGTCCCTTGGCACTGTTCCTGAGGGTTGGGGCAACGTGTGGGGGTTGGAAGGAGGTAGAACTGCTCATAATCTGCCTAAAAATATGAATACATCTTGTCAGGGGCAGTTTTTCTCCAGTCAGACGCAGAATGGATGAAACAAGGGGTGTGCAAATTCCATGTTTTTAATCCGAAGAAAATTTAAATCAAATAAACGAAATATTCTTGAAACTAAATCAAGATAATATTTTTTCAAAGCAACATAAAAGTTTTTGAAGCTTTGTACACCCTAGATGATATGCAGTATTTTAATATTGTCTCTTTTGACTTCAAATTATTGTTTATCTTCAGAAATTTAGTAAACGCACATTCACATATTTTTGTGTTTTTTATTGCAATGTTTGTGATGAGTTGATTTAAGGAAGAGGGGGGGAGAATGGGTAAAATTTTATATAATTAAAAAAATATATCACAAATAATTGATTGTTTTGTATTTGACGAACAAAAGCAAAATTTCAAAACTGACCTGAACTTTGAAGTTATGTTTACACTTTGCACAAATGTAGTCTCTTTGAAATTCAAGCATCTTGGGGACTACGATGCGGACAACAGTCCCGGACACTTGGAGAAAGCAACCCATATCATCATTATGGGGGAAAATAGTCCGATGTAGTTCAGGGCATGTTGGCAAACCTGAAAGAAGCACTATAACTTAAAGAGCCTATAAAACACCAGCAGGGGCAGCGATTGGGCTCTACCCCAGCTTCAATCATTTATTGAATCAGAAGGGATATTAAATCAGACTTGCACCAGGAAGCTGACACCCCTAACTATTCCATGAGATGGGGGAACAGGGGATATTGAAAACTCCAGTATAATCATCTGGAACTTTTGTAAATTGCCTCCATCTTCCTCTGTCCTTATATGATTCTTCTCCTCTCACACTTGCTGTTATCTAATTCTTCCATCTTTCTTAGCCTCCCTTGCAGTCTTTTCCATTCATACTTCAACTTCATCAATCTCCTTGGGATATTTTCCTTTTACATCTCATTACATGACCATACCATCACACCCTAGCTTTCTCTATTATCTCATGTACTCTTTGTACCCTAAAACTATTGGAACCATTAAGTCTAATTCAATATTAACAATTATTTTATGAATTGTTATATTGACAAATCAAAATCCTTTATTTCTGTGATCTGATCCATGGGTAACCTGAATGTAAAGAAAATTGACTGCCTCTGATTGAAGAATATATGAAAAATGTACAGTTGATAATGTCGTACAAACATGTATATGCTATATGGCAGAGAATATTCTCACCTGTCATGCGAGCATGTATGTTGGTCTTGACAGCCAAGATATGCTGTATGTCCTCTGGTTGATTCTCCACTAGAGCACCCTGAGCCTGCACCAATGCAGTGTCGCACAGCAGCAGAACATCGTTAGGGTTCGAAAGAATACAGTCTCCTAGCTCTGTGCTGTTCTCGTAAAGTGTCACAAAACTGAGCAGGACATTTACGAGAAATTTGTTATACAACTATCTGTAGTTAGATTAAGGGCAAAAATTCTTACACCAGTGAGGGGTGAGTTACTGACTTAATTCCAAGATCAACTATTCTGAAGGTCTTTAGAAAGTTTGCAAACAAATCCTTGTGGGTAATTTAGAGTAAAGATTTATCATACATAATACAAGTGGTTCAGTGCCCAATATTATCAGAAGGTTTCTTAGAGCTACCATTAATTCAAGTTAAAAAAAAAATGTGACAATATTATCAGAAGGTTTCTTAGAGCTACCATTAATTCAAGTTAAAAAAAAATGTGTCTTACTACCAGTTTTTACTCTATGTATTAGGGACGAAGAAAGTTATTATTATTATTATTATTATTATTATTATTATTATTAGCACCGCGTCTTACTACCTGTTCAGGCTATACACACTTACGCTAATGTGCAATGGTAGGGTGATTGTGAGATGAAATGGAGGACTTACAGTTTAACGTGGAATCCGAACCATGGTGGAGGCCTGGCATTCCTCACATTCACAAGATGTCTTGTCAGAGGTGAAGGAAGGGTGACGAAGAAAGTTAAATTTAGAGGAAGGGCACCCGCATTTATGTAGAGCGAGAGTGGAAAACCTTTTAGGATAAGCCACACTCAGTATACTTAACTGGGATTCGAAGCCCAATCCCCCTGTCAATGTCAGTCCAGTCTATTGAAAGATTGATAAAAAGACCAGTAATCCCCAGACTTAGTGAAGAGAAGACCACATTAAGATAATGAAAGTGCTAGGTGGGCTGGATTGAAAAAGAAACATAGGGATTTGAAGAATGCTTCTTCAATCCTTCTGAGGTATGATATAAAGTTTCTTGGAAGTAACTAGGCAATGTATGAAGCACAAAATCTTTCCATATTGATCACAGTCAAGGTCTATGTGCATGCATGTGTGGTAGTTTTAAACTGGGAGTTAAGGTAGGTAACAGAATGTTAATTTCGATAAATACACCTTAATGACAATAGACGTGCGCATCCTCTAAGACTAGGCATACTTTGTTAAGACCTCTCTTTAATCTAATGAGAGTGACAGGCAACATAGGCATATTTTACAGCAAAATAAACATAATACTTTTGATTAAATTTACTAGTAAATCAACATTACAAAATTAAAAACTTCTATTCATATCAATTTGAATTTTAATTAGGCCTAATACATACATTATTAAATTTTAGTTGGACCTACACCTAAAATTAAGTTGGTTGGTATTTACGAAAAATAGTGTTTCACATATAAATCAATATAGGGCTATATATAAGGACCTTGGCAGCAAAACATTTTAAAAGTAAAATTAGTGTGGTGGCTAGGGGATTTTAAAGTGCTTGGTATGGTCTTATTTATATATTGCTACCTATATAGTTTATGAGAAGGGTTATAAGGGCCCAGTATTATGTATACCTCCCCTTAAAATGGTTTGCACACGCCTTTGTTAATAACCTGCATGTTGGTTCACCTTTAACACATCTGCAGAATGCCATTCTTTCAGTGTCATGTCTCCTTTAAAAAATAGCATGTCAGTGGAAACTTTATCCTATTTGTGGAGTTCCTTGTAGTTAATTTGAGTCGATTTTTAACTTATAGGCTCTATACAATCTTTAAGTTGTTCAGGTAGGAAACAGGTCTACAGGTTTTGTTTCTTTATTTTTCACAAATAAACTTAATTTATTTCTTACTTCACTTGAATGGAGTAGTGCTGCATCTCCTCTTTAGACAATATGCTTATTAATTCATCTTTATGATGAACTAGGGCATAGTCTTTAAACATTCCTGTAAAACATTATTTGATTAATAATTTAGTTTAGACAGTAATGATTTAATGAGCCTATTTAATTTGAACAAATTTAACATGAATTACTGAAATATATATTAAAAACAAACCTCTTAACTTAGAACTTTCTTTACTATTCATATTTTTCTGCAAATGCTGATAAAGCACTAAGCCACTAAGTAAATATTTATTGGAGAATCCAATTTTTTACAATGAACATTTTGTCAAAGTTTTTAGCGGGCAAAATTAAGCTCAGTGCTACCAACAACTAAAATAAATAGTTCTCAAAACAGTATAAAAAGTTTTCTTACCTGCCGTTGGGGAGGCTAAGACTATTTATTGTAGCTTCTCTAGGTCTGTATATAAAAACAAGCTCAAGGCAAGGCAACAAGGCAAGCTTTTGAGATTAATTGTCTGCTTCTTGATCTATTCAAGCGATAACAGGATTGAGAGCGAAGGAAAAAATAAGTAGAATTTCAAGTATATAAAAAGATGACAATTTGGACTCGGGAATCCAACCTGAGACCTTTTGCTTTGCTTGCCAATGCTCTGGCACTGAAATAAAGCATTAAAAATTAAAAATACAAACTACCGATAGTTTCCACTGTCCTTTTGTATTTGTAATGACTCTATGGATTGTTTGAAGTCATAGTGGTCCAGGAATATTGTCGAAAAAAACCCATATAAAATTCGGAGAATGCTGAAATTTCAGGTTCGACTCAGAATTACTTGCTTAGCAACAAATCAAAAGTCCAAGGCTTGCCTTTTTTTTGTAGAAAAAACCAAAGATTAAAAATTCATAAATGCTTACAAATTATTTTGAAGCGAGAAAAAAATATAAGAACGCATAAAATTTCAAGATTGACTCAGAACTATATGCTTTACAACATCTCTAAAGTCCCCTCCAAAGCCCCATCCTCTTCTAGCTCTTAATAAATTGATGACCTCCATCCTATTTATCCGAAATGATATCCTGGATACGCTAAAGATATCTTGTGGATCTCTCAGTTTTATTAATACAATTGAATGCGTAACCGAATGGGTAGCTAGATGCGGTGCCAAAAAAATAAAGTACATAAACATTACTGCGAGTTTCTCTTTCCTTCCCCGTTCACCCCTCCTTTAGCACAGCAACTACACAATGTGGTGAAAGAGGTCAGCTTACTTAACCGGCTTGCACTTTCAGTTGTAATTTTGGATTATGTAGGCATGGATGTATGTTTATTGTGTCAATGTTCTTTAGAAGAAAGGATTAGTGTTTTAGTTGCTAAGGGACTCAAAAGATTAATACAAGCGAGTGTTGACCATCAGGATGGTTAGAACACAGTGCTTCAGAGACACACATCAATACGTGTCTACTCCATTTGTAGGAAAAATTATACAAGATCGTGACAACCAAACATTTCTCTCTTGGTTATAATGTCCATCAACCATTTGCCCATCATTCATCAACTAAGTTAATCAGCTTGTCGACTGGTCTTGTAGGAGCTGAATCTGTTAACTGCGACAAAGCTCTGGAAATAGGTTCAGAATGCATGAAAAACATTAATGGTGGCACTTTCGGAGATACAAAGCTCAAGTACAAGGACAGAGTTAAACCTTTATCTTCCATGAAAAACACTATACAAGTGCATAGATAAATCGTACAAATAAATAAACATTAGCTATTTAATCGTATTGTGTATGTATTCCCATCTGGACCTGAGTTAATGCAATTCTTTTCATATAAACTAGCACAGAGACCTATGTCTTTGATGAAATATCGATAAGGAAGACGAGGAAATCAGCCCTAGCCGAAGTCTTAAAATCTGTTAATCCTTGTAAAGTAAATGCACCAAAAGACACAGTGTTTGTTGTAGATGGTGGGTACCTTCTTCATACCATTATTTGGCCGAGCCCGATGACTTACAGGATTATTTGCATGACATATTAATCTTATATGATGAAACGTTTTAAGTGTTCATCAACAGTAGTGTTTGACGGGTATGAGGGTCCACCGAACAATAAAGCGGAAGAGCAGAAGCGCCGGAGCAGCAATTAAACCTCGGTAGATTTAGCAATAGATCTTGACATTGTTGCCACATCCTCTAAAGAAGAGTTTATATCAAATTGCAAAAACAAATCCCGTTTTGTCAAACTTCTAACACCCATCCTAAAGAATTGGGGCATCTTGGTCCAGTTAGCAAGTGGGGATGCAGATTGTCTTATTGTTTCGACAGCCTTTGAACTATCTGCTGGGCAACATGTAACAGTTATAGCAAATGATACAAATATCCTTACCATGCTAGCTGCGCGTGCACTTTCAAGCAGTAAGCTTGCTCTTCTAATTCCTGAAAAAACTTGCAAACCTGATAAAATTCACAATATCGTAGAGATCCAAGAAGCGCTAGATCCTATTAAAAACACCCTCATGTTTACTCATGCAGTGACAGGTTGTGATACGACATCTGCCCTTTTAAGAAAAGTAAATAAATTGGCTTTTAAAATCCATCAAAATGATAAAGAGCTGTCCAGGAAAGTGATGAATTTCAATTATCCTTCTGATACTCCTGATGAAGTAGTCTCAGCGGGAGAACTGTTTATTTTGTCTCAGTACAAAAAAGAAAACTGAAACTCCCTAGACGAGCTGCGTTATAAAATATATTTACAAACTGTAGTTCGTCAGTATGTCACTGTTACTTTCGAAATCGCCGTGCTTCAACCTACCAGTCCTGATGCCCGTCAACCCTCACTTAGAGTGTATCTTCAGGTGTAACATTGGTTAGATAATCTGCTCACACCAAATGGACAGGGGCTGGCAGCTTATCGGAAAGGTAAATATATGATTAAACTGAGGATTTTTTTTTTTTACATTTTAATTTATTCGATCTAAATATATACAACAAATTTTAAAGAAAATATGAAAAATTTATAATTATTCATCTTGTTGTGTTAGCAGGAGCTTGTTCCTGCCATGACATTTTCCCCTCCGGCCTCAGAAAAGTTCTTGCATCTTATCTGTTATGGCTGCAAGAAAGGCTGCGAACGCAACTGTGAATGTAAAAAGAGCGGGGTGGCATGCTCTGCAATCTGTCGCTGTTTTGAAGAAGTGTGCAGCAACTTACCTTCATCGTCTATCACTATAAATAGTGAATAAAACGTGGACGACCTAATTAATATATTTTGAAAATAAACGCTAACATTAAATTTATTAATGAGGAGAGAGAGTTTGTGTATCAACTTTAAGGAATTCACTTGTGGATGAATTTAACTGTGACAGGAGTGAAACTCATTTTTATTTATGCCTTAGAGGCTAATTTAAAAGTACTCTTGGTTATAATGTCCATCAACCATTTGCCCATCATTCATCAACTAAGTTAATCAGCTTGTCGACTGGTCTTGTAGGAGCTGAATCTGTTAACTGTGACGAAGCTCTTGAAATAGGTTCAGAATGCATGAAAAACATGAATGGTGGCATTTTCGGAGCTACAAAGCTCAAGTACAAGGACAGAGTTAAACCTTTATCTTCCATGAAAAACACTACACAAGTGTATAGACAAAGCGTACAAATAAATCAACATTAGCTATTTAATCGTATTGTGTATGTATTCCCATCTGGACCTGAGTTAATGCAATTCTTTTCATATGAACTAGCACATAGACCTATGTCTTTGACGAAATATCGATAAGGAAGACGAGGAAATCAGCCCTAGCTGAAGTCTTAGAATAGGTTAATCTTTGCAAAGTAAATGCACCAAAAGATACAGTGTTTGTTGTAGATGGTGGGTACCTTCTTCATACCACTATTTAGCCGAGCCCAATGACTTACAGGATTATTTGCATGACATATTAATCTTATATTATGAAACGTTTTAAGTGTTCATCAACAGTAGTGTTTGACGGGTATGAGGGTCCACCGAACAATAAAGCGGTAGAGCAGAAGCGCCGGAGCAGCAATTAAACCTCGGTAGATTTAGCAATAGATCTTGACATTGTTGCCACATCCTCTAAAGAAGAGTTTATATCAAATTGAAAATCAAATCACGTTCTGTCCAACTTCTAACACCCATCCTAAGGAATTGTGGCATCTTGGTCCAGTTAGCTAGTGGGGATGCAGATTGTCTTATTGTTTCGACAGCCATTGAGCTATCAGCTGGGCAACATGTAACAGTTATAGCAAATGATACAAATATCCTTACCATGCTAGCTGCGCGTGCACTTGCAAGCAGTAAGCTTGATCTTCTAATTCCTGAAAAAACTGGCAAACCTGATAAAATTCACAATATCGTAAAGATCCAGGAAGCGCTAGATCCTATTAAAAACACCCTCCTGTTTACTCATGCAATGACAGGTTGTGATACGACATCTGCCCTTTTCAGAAAAGGAACTAAATAGGCTTTTAACCTCCTTCAAAATGATAAAGAGCTGTCCAGGAAAGTGATGATTTTCAATTATCCTTCTGCTACTCCTGATGAAGTAGTTTCAGCGGGAGAACGGTTTATTTTGTCTCAGTAGAAAAAATAAAACTGAAATTCCCTAGACGAGCTGCGTTATAAAATATATTTACAAACTGTAGCTCGTCAGTATGTCACTGCTACTTTCGAAATCACCGTGCTTCCACCTACCAGTCCTGATGCCCGTCAACCCTCACTTAGAGTGTATCTTCAGGTGTAACATTGGTTAGATAATCTGCTCACACCAACGGACAGGGGCCGGGAGCTTATTGGAAAGGTAAATATTTGATTAAACTGATTTTTTTTTTACATTTTAATTTATTAGATCTAATTCTATACAATACATTTTAAAGAAAGTTGAAAAATTTAGAATTATTCATTTTGTTGTGTTAGCAGGAGCTTGTTCCTGTCATGACATTTTTCCCTCCAGCCTCAGAAAAGTTCTTGCATCTTATCTGTTATGGCTGCAAGAAAGGCTGCGAACGCAACTGCGAATGTAAGAAGAGCGGGCTGGCGTGCTCTACAATCTGTCGCTGTTCTGAAGAAGTACGCAGCAACTCCCCTTCACCGTTTATCACTATGGATAGTGAAGAAAACGTAGACGACATAATTAATATATTTTGAAAATAAACGCTAACATTACATTTATTAATGAGGAGAGAGAGTTTGTGTATCAACTTTAAGAAATTCACTTGGGGATGAATTTAACTGGCACAGGAGTGAAACTAATTTTTATTTGTGCTTTGGAGGTTAATTTAAAAGTGAATTTTTTGAACTTTTAGGTGTTCTACCATAAAAGCCAAGCCTCGGAATTTAGGGGACTTTTAATATGTTGTAAGGCATGTAATTCTGAGCCAATGCTGAAATTTTCAGCTTTCTCTGAGTTTTGTCTGGGTTATTTGCTAATAATCCTGGGCTATAAGCCTTACACTAAAATAGCAGTACTGTTGGTTCGGTGATATATTGTTTGCTACGGAAGATTAAGTGAATTTGGGATGAGAATTTTTTTTAAACGCCATTGTATGAACCCGCAAGTGAGCTATACTAACCGAGTGGTCGGAACCAGGTAGGATTCCCTCAGCGTGTCTCATGGCGTGTCTCGCGTCTGCGACCGGACTGATTTCCATAGTTTGTTATGTGGCCAGTTCCTTCGAGGCGTCTACGACTAGCGACTAGAGTGCGCGTCCAGCATCTCTACATTGCGTCTGCGTCCACACTGCTCCGAGCAAGCGTGTGTTTTAATAGAGTTGTATTTTAGTTTTGTGTGTTATGGGGCTGGTTTTGAAAATGGTCCAAGATTTTTCCATAAAGGAAGACGAAAATTTAATTGAAGAGGTGGCAAAGCACCCCTAAATTTTTCACATATCTTCGCCAATGTACCGGAACCAACATGTGAAAGATAACATATGTGAGGACATATCAGGAATAGTTGGTCGATAAACGTAACACGTAACATTAAATAAAAGACAATTGAAAAACTCTGATAAATGAAGAAAAATCTGTACTGCACATACAACTAACCACGACTGGCGACCAAGAGACATTGTATCCCGCTTCTGCGACTCACCGCCCCACGTCTGTGGTCGCAGACGCGGGACGCGAGAGGTGAGTCGCGCCGAGGGAATCCTACCATAATGACGCTAGTTCCAACATTTGCGGATAGAGGGTGTCATGTGGTCAGCACAACGAACCCTTTGGCCAATAATCTCATTTAAAAAAAACTGGAGTTGCTACTTCTTTAATCAAGTAGCTTCTCATTTGTCCCCAAGAGGCTGAGTTTGACCCCGTTACAGACCCATTGCTTCACAAATTTTGGAAGCGCTGGGGATCAAACCCGTGACATTTGTATCCAGGAACTCTGACCACTATTTTTTAAGGTTAAGTTTAAATTTATTGTAAATAAACTCCTCAGTAATAATCCAATAAGGCAATTGCAAAAATAATATAAAATACATTTTAATGAAACAAATAGCCGAAACTATTGTTAATGCATTTTAGTGGGGATAGTCCCTCATAGATATCATATTCTGAAAATTGAAAAATGACACCTGGACACGGGAATCGAACCCGGGACCTTAGGCTTAGTACGCCAATGCTCTTACCACTGAGCTATCCAAGATTCGTCCCGTACTGAAGAATGACCATGGGCACGGCACGAATCCTGGATAGCTCAGTGGTAAGAGCATTGGCGTACTAAGCCTAAGGTCCCGGGTTCGATTCCCGTGTCCAGGTGTCATTTTTCAGTTTTCAGAATATAAAATACATTTCTTTGAATTGAAAGTATAGGCCACTTGAACAAAAAAGTGAGAGCCTAAAATTTGTATGAAATGAGTTCCTTGGATAATCACTTATCTCATTCGATAGCTTCGTAAAATTAATCTCGAGAACTTCGATCTCAAGTTGGACAGATCGAGAAATAAAACTAAAGTAATAATTTGATAGACTTTAATCTACTTTGATTAAAAATCTGGCTACAATAATTTTAATAATAGTCGTTATAAAACGTTGTTTGTTTTGCACATAAAATAAAATGAGAATAATTATTTAATTCTATCGTTTTCTTTTACATGTACGACACATATAATTAAAAAAAAAAAGAATTTACAATCATTTCCAAACACTCAACGAAGAAAACAAATTTTCTCTTCAAAGTTAATCAGAAAATATTAAACAATGGATAAGAACTTTTACAAAAATTTTAAATAAAGAGCACAGGAAATGTTAGAGAATAAAGTCCAATTTTTTCTATTATTTAAATCTTACAGAAACTTAATTTATCCTTAAACAGATTTAATTAAGATTTCTCAACCCTAAGAAAATTAGAGAAATATCTAAAATATTCATATAGGACTAGACTCGATTACAATTTATCTTAAAACAACAAACAAAAATATTAAATATCTAAAATTTTGTGCCAATGGAACCACAACTGCGGATTGATCTTAAACTAGCTCCGTCCATTTCAATGAACCCTCATGGGGATAAATGAACACAACAAATGTAGAGCAAATAATTATATCTATATATAAAACTACTCGTAGACAAATGCATTTAGAAAACATTATTTAGAGGAATTATTATTTAAAGGAAACTACTTTTAGTTTTCCCTAAAAATAAATATGTGTAATCTTTCTCCGGATTCCAAGTTACATTGAGGTGTTTTAACCCTTCAAAAATACAAGTATTTGTACTCGTCGGACAATTCTTGAGCATTCAATAAATTCTCAAAAAATGCTTTCAAGAATTCTCCTATGTAACGGTAGCCAGAATCAACAAAGGTTTTCCCCCCATAATGGTAGAGGGAGCCATAGTGAAACATCATTAAGTTCTTAAGTCTTTCATAGTTCGGATCATTTTCGTCGAAACGATCACGCTGGTTCCTGAAGGCCTCGTAACGTGACAGAGCGTCAATGAATGATGTATTTATGTAAAGGTTGTCAAGGAAAGCGTACTTCCGGGCGGTTTGAAACAGGACTCTATTCTGTAGAGGGACCAGTTCGGAGGACGTCAAATGGGCGATGATGCCGAACAGAAGATCTCTTCTGGAATTGTATCCGGAAAAGTCGAAAGATTTCAAAGCCAGATAGTTCTCTGGACTGTCCGACAGTCGGATGGCGAGGAACAGCTTGTAGGCAGGGTCGGAGATGACTTTCTCAAAGTTCAGCGTGTCAAAGAGGCTTCTAATGAACCTGACGCTGAAATACGTGACGTTGTAGAGAAGTTCAAGTTCTTCTAAAACCTGCAACGATGGGAAGTGGCAGCGATTAAAAAAACAACTATAAACGGGTTTTACCAATGAAACGCTTCGGTGGTCGAATCGTTTAAGGCATCATCCTAGCAATACGCTGGACTACAGTAGCCCCATGGCTTCTTTGGGGCTGACTGACAGTTCACAGCTGACGGCTTTGAAAAGTGACCAGACCAAATTACGTATCCCTACGCCGATCCATATGATCTGTAAAAATATGTGTTTAGCAGCTGTCACTTCTGACAGCCAAAATTTAGGTATATACCTAAATGTTGACTGTCAGAAGTCCGCTGTGAGTTGTCAGTCAGCACCAAAGAAGCCATAGGGCTACTGTACCAACCGGCCCCGTGGTGTAGTGGTCAGTGCATCTGGCTACAAGCCTAGGCATCCCAGGTTCGATCCCCGGCTGGTACGTTATGGTATTTTTTCCTGAAAAGAGAATCACCCCAACGGTCATCAAGGTTTGGTTAATTAGGCTTAAGTTAGGTCTAAGTGTTTCCACTGGTTTCACACCCTCACACTCACTATCACCCTCATCTCATCAGGACATGGAAAGAGCCTCCACGGAAAGGATGTACGATTAGTACATTCGGGCGTCCCCTGGGCAACGGTTTATTAATACTGGCTTATCTTTCTACTACTATCCAGTTGCGCAATAATATTATATTATTACTGGACTGCCAATATTGGTAATATTCAGGCTCGAATCTCGGTCGGGTTTACTGAGGTTGGTATTTACTAAACTTTTTCCACTCTCCTTCGCGAAAATGCGAGAAAACGTCCTCTAAATTAAATTTTACTCATCCTTAAAACACTAGTATAGGCTACACTATGCATACAATCAGAACGGGTGGTAAGACAGGTTTCTATAAAAAAAACCACACTTAAAACATGAATGGTAGTTTTTTTTATAAATACTCAACATAACAGAGGTCACGTACTATAAGCCGTCAGGCACGCAATAGATTGAATTTCCGGTAACGGAGGTCACGGTTCAAATCTCGGCTTGTTATATGTAAGGGGTATTTTCTAAATACGGTTTTACCAGCTTTTCAATACGTCTTAGGATTTATCCGAGGTATCCGCACTTAGTTAAACTAACTCAATAAGGTTAAGGACAGTTCAAATTGAAAGAAAAAAATGCATCCGCATTTGAATGGAGGTAAAGAGGGAAACCATATAGTTAAAAAACACCATCAATAAACCCCGGAAACGGGATTCAAATCTTGACCTCCCTCATCATTGTCAAAACTAGACTAGACGATCCTGACGTCTGGTCAGCGTGTCGTCCACCGATGCACGTGACGTACAACTAAATACAGACTCCTTCACCCCCCTCCTCCTTATACTCCCCTAATACAAAGGTTCCTAACCTGTGGTTCACAAAGAGTCCAGTGTCCTGTGATTAGGTATTGAAGATGCAATGACGTCATTGGACCTTTGGTTTCGCGTTCCCCCAGTGTAACCTGATGTTTCTAAAAGGGCGATAAAGTATTTGAGGTATTTTAATCAACTGTTGTCTGAGTGAGACAACGATATCAGCTCTTGTGCGTTGGTGGGATGGAATGGGACGCGAGAAAATAACGTTTTTACAGTTTTTATGGCAAAACATTTTTTTTTGTCCAAAATAAATACAATATTGCTCCAGTACAAACGTAGAGTTTAGTTTTATTCACATGTTGATATCACTTTTTCTTGAATATCTGTCAAGAGTGTCCTTGAATTTAATGGCAGTTTTTTCTATTCATTTAAAAAGTTTCGCATCTAATGCCACCATGTTCATGACGGATATTCAACAACTGTTGATATCATAATGCGAAGAAAATTAAGTTCTAAAGTTTGTATTGGATCAATATTTTATTTATTTGGGTAAAAAAAAGAGGTTTTTCCATAAAAATTGCAAAAAACACTGGCCTTTTCTCACGTCCCTTTCAATCCCACCTTAAAGATTAAGAGAGGGGTGGAAACAATTAGACAATCTACGCTGAGGAAAGTGATGGACAACGCGCTGAGGTTTGTCTGACGTCCGGTGGAACTCACCTCAGTGATATTATCTTCAGAAAGTGAAAAATGTGTATTATATAGTTTACTTTTATTTAGATAGTGAATATTTACTTTTAAGTTATTAATCGTCTATTTGTTTCGACCCTACCCTGTATAAACAGACCTAGTGTAGATCCAGACCTACAATAATTGATAGTATTATTATTATTATTATTATATTATTAGCACCGCGTCTTACTACCCGTTCGGGTTATACGCACTTACGCTAATGTGTAATGGTAGGGTGATTGGGAGATGAAATGGAGGACCTACAGTTTAACGTGGAATCCGAACCACGGTGGAGGCCTGGCATTCCCCACATTCACAAGATGTCTTGTCAGAGGTGAAGGAAGGGTTTGGAAATCAGATAAATCTGTACCGGGACCGAGGATTGAACCCCGGCCGCCAGCACAGAAGTCTGACACCTTACCCCTAGACCGCCAGGCCACCCAATTGATAGTATCGTCCTTTGATCCCGACATTAGAAAGCTGACTGCCTAAAAACATCAACAACTATAACATTAGCTGAGTGCTAAATTTATGGTTTTTTTTTTGTTTTAGCACCGCGTCTTAATACCCGTTCGAGATATAAGCATATGTACTAATTACGCTAACGTAATAAAGATGAATAAGCTTGAATTTTGAGGAAGTGTGCATGAATTTGCGTTGAAGGAGTACGAATGGCCATTTGGGAAAAAATACTTTCAGTACCCTTGGCAAGGGATTCGAACCCCGATCTGTCATCGGCAGTACAGTATATTCTGAGAGGGACGCCTTAGCGTTTACAAGCGATTCTCAACCTTTTCCGACTCACGGCACACCGATCAAGGTGCTAAAATTATCTAAACACGCCAACAGTTTTTTTAAGGAGTGATTTTATAATTTAAAAAAAATTAGTATAACGATTGGGTTTGACATTTATACAAATAAAATTCTAATAATTTGATATTATTAAAAATAATGTTGATCATGGTTTAAAAAAAAGCTTCATTTTTACTGTTTTATTTCGCCTCTCATTGATCTACTTCCAAACTCCCGCGACACACTGATTGAAAAACGTTGGTTCAGACCATGTGACCACCGAGACCGGTTGAGCTCATGCTAAAATATAGTCACAACAGACTCCTGAAAACAACCTCAAAGGTTACTTTCCTTTGATTAACATGAAATGGTTTACGTAGAATACTAGAAATGTGTGCGTATTGTTTTTAATTTCCTCTCGTTTGATGGAGAAGTGGGGGTTGGGGCTTATTATCACTCTGTGTGGGCGAGCTTCGGCCTAATATTGGAATCGTGAACGAGTTGCGGCCCGGCTTTTTGAGAGACACGCGCGAATTGCGGCCCATTCACGAGAGAGAGAGAGAGAGAGGTATGAGTGGCGTCCACCTAATTAGCAGTGTGCCTTCTATCATGGTGTCTTAAATTTCATAGATAAACTATCATCGTCCCATGTCGACATCCCTCGTAACATCCAAACTTCCTCAGTTCTTGTCATTCAATGGCTTTGGCAAAAACTTGAAGGTTTGTTAGGTTAGGTTAGGTTAGGTTAGGTAAACAGCCCGAGCCGCAATTCGTAAGTGGTTCTAAAAAATGTGGGACCGCAATTCAACTATCCCTTTAGAGGTAAGCAACTCGCGCAGCCTTCTCACTGGGAGGAGAAGGAGGTGGGGGCGAGGGGGATGAGCTAGATATGGAGGTAAATAGAAAGAGGCGACACTTACCAGTTTAGGTCCGAGTTGTTTCAAGGCAGGTAGAAGAACTGTCAGATAGTGAGTCGCCTCTGC
>CABFOW010002916.1:59857-65103 GCA_902141385.1 Timema californicum
GTTCATACTGAATAACTTTTTAGATATTTACCAACGATACAAACTTTGAGTAAGCTTTAAGCTTAAAACTTTTATTGTTTGTCCAGAATATCAAACGACGTCATATATAGTATATTTTTATGTTGATTGTAAAATAACATTTAAATAATAAATAAAATTTTCATAAAAATATGGTCTAAGATAGTCTTCAACTTGAGTGTTCTACCAGGAACGACGAGATATGTTGACCAAACAATGCCAGTTATCATTTCTAAGAAACGCTGTAAAAGTTCAAAAATTTATGAAGAATTAATTTAATGACTTATAATAGAGTTGCTAGCTAGCCCCTGGTTGTATTTAGAAAAATTAATACTAACACTAATTAAAGTTAAATCCTTAGAAACAAAACATACAAAAATTTGAATAATAATCTAAAGGATTTTCTCCTTTCCTTATTCAAGGGAATTTTTCCTAAATGGTTTACTGTCTCCCTCCACAATAATGCTGGTACATTTCCTATAAATTCTACCTTACTCATCCCTGGTCTCTCAGCGTAATTATAATGAGTATATCTCGGATGGGTAGTAAGACTCGTAGGAAAAATAAAGCGTTATTTATTACTCGGACTCCGTATGAGAATATCCTATATTAAACGAGAATATTTCAAGCCCACTTTCCAGGTGGAATATATTAAAACACACTTGGTCCGTGGAATGATTTGAACCCCAACCTATCCGTCATCAGAAAACCATTATAGATGAGCTTGAGGGCTAGTCCGTGTCCCCACCGATGCTTTCGTCATAAGACTATATTCTTGCTACATTTTGGGTATTTATTTTCCCCAGAAGTACCTTAGAGTTTTAACGGGTATGCGATTGAATCACTCCCAGGTATCTATATGATATGCATACAGGGCTGTTGAGATATCCACGATAAAAAACTATATGGGTTAAAGGGGGTGAGAGGGTTGGCGACGCCAAATTTAGGCGCAATGAGAGGTCAAAGTAGTCGCTGTATGCACCTGGGGGTTAGACAACACATGCAGCATACCACACAAACAAACAAACACAAGCATCCCTACCACTCCCTCTCACACGTGATAGTACAATTCCTTATGGGTACCTGTTGTCAGTAAATTTAATGCCTGTTACTAGTCATAGTTTACACTCGCTCAACCTGCTACGCGCTGAAGGTTGATGAGTTGCCTACCCTCTAGGTGCATACAACATCAACTCTGACGTCAAGTAGCACCCCTATTCGGGGTCACCGACCCCAAGTCCATCACATAGAAATACTTGTCTTGTAAACCCCCTACAACCTGTATTTATTTTTACCTCTAGATATGAAAAGCACGGTTTACAAGAAACATAAAAATAGTAGGCCCTAAAACACTTGAATGCCGATTATTTTTATTATTTAAATTAATTATGATTACTACCGTAAACATATTTTTATTTTACCGTGGGGGGGGGGGGGGTTGTTACATTTTTAAAAATAATACAACNTAATACAACGTTTATCAGTCAAAGATGTTGGCGTTTTTATTACTTGATCATTTATTACATGTACAGTACATAATATAACAATTATGTCAAGTCTTCACATTCTAATCGTTTTATTTCACATATATATCAAACATTGAATGAACATAAACTCTTATTGGACTTAATACAATTTCAAACTGTCTACAGGAGGCAGTGGTGCACCCAGTGAGAACGAAGGGGTCGTGCGCCCCCTTAAGATAGAAAGTGAGTTTAATAAAAGATTTTTTTTAAAAGTATAGATATTAAAAAAAGTGTACCAAAGATGGTTCAAATCCATATAATAAATTACAATATTCGATACATGATACGCCCCCTTTATACAATCCCTCCTTCCAAATTAAATTTCTGAGTGCATCATTGGCGCGATGGAGGCTGTAGATGGATCCCCTGGCAGAAGTTGTGACAATATTTTTTGAATAGAAAAAATATACCTACAATTTATAATAATCGTGTCATGTCTTTGCAGCGTCAGAGGTTTTATAGTTCAATTGTCGACCACGGTGGTCTTGGCGTAAAGTGCTCGCCTCAGGACTCAATTGTTCGTGGGTTCAAACCCAACCGGGGGCGACGGATTTTTCCTGAGCGATAAAAAAACCCCTTAGAACACCTTCCTTCGGAGGGAAAGTAGGCCTACTTGTGGCATTTAAAAAAAACGGAAGGTCCTTTTGCCCTCCCTCATAGAAATGTTCGTGTGCTGAAATAATCAGTCGGTTCAGAAAAGTGCATGTTAAATATATCAAATAAATAAATAACTAAATAATAAATAATTAAAATCAGTCAAATTTTAATAGGAAGGGCCTTGTATAAACATATATATATATTTTTTGGGTGGACAACAGTGATACCAATGTACTATTTTATTGGTGTTATTTTATAGATATTGATACTAGTATATTAAGAGTGATAGCTTCCTGCATATCACGTTACCTGACGTTTGATTTTCTAGCTGTCAAATAAGTCCTTTCCTATGAAAATTGGACTGTATCTCCAATCTTTCTTCCCCTCTAAAGTCGGACGTATCTTCAGCACACGTTCAGTTGCTGGAAGTTGACTTTGAAGCCGACCTCATCCCCCGTCCCCTTGCCAGCCCTCTTCCCGTCAGAGTGGAACCAAACGACGTAAGGGCCCGGAACCACACCTGCCCAAACAAAAACAAGAATTTCAACAATTACTTATCTAAACTTTGCTTAGGTTGTGATTCAAGCAAAGTAGAAAGGGAGTTTTCCGTTTCTCTTGTCACAACTAACATCAAACTGCCAGAATTGACATTTTTAATAATAATTAACAACATTTTTCTTTAAAAAATTCGGAGCGATAAATGATGATATGAATAAAAATATTAAGCTCACATTAATTAGTTTTATAATGAATATTTGAGGGAAGCAGTTCATAAAATGGAACAGCCATTTATAGAAACAAAGGGTTCTAATAGTTTTGAGAATTTCGCGCACATTTCCCCCCGTTTCTTTGTGGTGAGTAATCTAGACTAGCGGTGTTCAACCTGGGGTACGCGTTCCCTCAGGCTTACATAGAATTATATATATATATATATATATATATATAATTCTCATTAAAGGCTTAGTATTTAATACATTTGTTTGGAAGTAATTTGTTTTATACATTTATATTAGTGGTGTGGACATTTGAAGAGGATGAAAGAGGGGAAGAATCCAAGGAGGATGCTCGAAGTGGAGGTGGCGGGTATAAGCCAAAAAGGAGACTAAGAGACAGGTGGATAAAGGGAGTGTAGAGAGGATAGGAGTGGATTGGGCCAGGATGGAGGAAGAAAGGTGGTGGGAGGTTAGAAGTAAATAGAGAGGCTCATGTTCGAGACAGACCCTGCCAGTGGCAAGAAACTGTACACGATGGTACTAATAGGAGTACCCGGAGTAATTGCATGGCTACCCCGGGCAGTGCTTTTCTTTGCTTCAAATGGAGAAAAAAAAATTCTTCATTTTATTTCTTCCAACCCATTTTTTAATAAATCCAAACAAGCCTAATCAAACATTTAAAATTTCATCTTCGAGTTGCATATGGGCTAAAAATATTTAAAATAGCAAATCTGTACAAACATGCGTGTACAACAGGTTGCCTAGGAGATATGCACGCGGCGCTACACACCTCGACATCTTGGATCACGGAATTAAAATATACCACAATTAATAGTAAACAACACACCAGCCT
Source organism: Timema californicum (assembly GCA_902141385.1). Lineage (NCBI taxonomy): Eukaryota > Metazoa > Arthropoda > Insecta > Phasmatodea > Timematidae > Timema > Timema californicum. The sequence continues at coordinate 63,565 of CABFOW010002916.1, forward strand.
ATCTAGACATGTGAATACGTTATGAGGGTCATCATTAACGGTCCTACATCACAGAAAGTGCTTGCCATTATTACATGTGCAATGCCGCGCGCCTAGTGCCTATGCAACTTGTTGTACACGCATGTTTGCACAGCTTTGCTCTCCCGGCGCTGTACGCCAACATATCGAACGCAATTTAATGGTACTAGCCTAAGTTTCCGTTTGTACAGTAGCCCCATGGCTTCTTTGGTGCTGACTGACAGCTCACCGCTGACTTATGACTGTCAACATTTAGGTATATACCTAAATTTGGACAGGTGCTAACCACACGTTTTTGCAGTTCATATGGTTCGGCGTAGGGATACATAATTTGGTCTGGTAACTTTTCAAAGCCGTCAGCTGGCAGCTGTGAGCTGTCACTCAGCACCAAAGAAGCCATGGGGCTACTGTAAGTGTACAGGGATTTTGTATTACGTTTGGTTCAAACAAGCTACATGTGCAGTTTGGGTTATGAGCATACGAACATTCTGTATATTACTGCATTGGTAGGCTGGGAAATTCCTCTGCAGCAGACGTTTGTTGACAGAACACAGTTTTAGCTTAGACCAAGCTACAGTATACTATACAGTACTAAATAAAGTACTGTACCACTGATTTCAGTAGCTTTAGTTCACTACAGTATTGTACTTACTCTGCGACTATGCCTACTTAATTCATACATTTGAAAGCAGTTTTAAAAAAATGCAACAATTATTTGTCCCATAAAAATTCGTTTCAAACTAAACTAATTAATCCGAGAATTCAATCCGGGAAATCCGTATCCATGAGGGCTGGATAAATGATGTTCCACTTTACTTTTGAAATAAGCTGCTCTTGACAGGCCTACAGTAACCCCATGGCTTCTTTGGTGCTGACTGACAGCTTTGAAAAGTTACTAGACCAAATTACGTATCCCTACGCTGAACTAGATGATCTGCAAAAACATGTGTTTAGCAGCTGTCACTTTTGACAGTCCAAATTTAGGTGTATACCTAAATTATGACTGTCAGAAGTCAGCTGTGAGTTGTCAGTCAGCACCAAAGAAACCATGGGGCTACTGTAGCTATGATAAATTGAGAAGGTTGAAGTTGGGTAAGTTAAGGGTTGCGGCTTACTACACCTATCAACCCAGCTTACATAGACAATACCAACTTAAACGTAAATTTCCCCAAAATAAAGAAGGCACTAACTTGTGATAGTTTTTCTGTCCAGAAAGTCACCACAAAACTTAGTCACATGCCCTTGAATGCCCTCCACATGAGCCTCAGGGATGTACAAGAAGTCCCTGGAAACTCCAGAACTAGTCTGGACCTGCCGGGAACGCCTCCCTCCTCCCCCGGGCTGCTCGGTGGCGGCGGGGAGGGTGGTTGGTGGAGGGGTAGCTGAAGAAAGTGTAGCTGCTGGCTCATTGGCTGTAGGAGTGTCTGTTGTGATAGGGGTAGTTGTTATTGGGGAGGGGGTAGTTGTTGTGGTAGGGGTAGTAGTTGTTGGGGTGGGGGTAGTGGTTATTGGGGAGGGGGT
>CABFOW010002916.1:65186-78965 GCA_902141385.1 Timema californicum
TTATTGGGGGGGGGGTAGTTGTGGTGGTGGGGGTAGTAGTTGTGGGGGGGGGGGTAGTGGTTATTGGGGAGGGGGTAGTTGTTGGGGTGAGGGTAGTGGTTGTCGGGGAGGGGGTAGTTGTTGTGGTAGGAGTAGTAGTTGTTTGAGTGGGGATAGTTGTAGTAGTTGTTGGAGCGGTGGTAGTAGTTGTAGTAGAAATAGTAGTAGTTGTTGTGGTAGGGGTAGTAGTTGTTGTAGACTCAGTCGTTGAAGGGTTTGTTGATGGCGTAGTAATACCTATAAAAATAGAACATTCCAATTTTTAATGCTGAAAATGTAAAATTGTGTGTTTTAAATGTTAAACACATGCCCATGAAACCATTACTCCTCGTTATGTAAAGTACAACAATGGTTTATAATGCCCAATATTCAATGGGACGATGCCTATTGACTTATTTAAAAGTCTCACACACTAAACAAACTTTATTTGAATAGGTCCTTTTTATAAGGCCATATTTACACTTTTTTCCGTTTTTGAATACTACTTTAGAAGGATGGTGCATAATATTTAATGCGAAAACTCAATTTTAAGAATCTTCTATATATCATAATATATATGTTAGCATTCCTTTCTTTCTAAAGGTCATATTTATTGAGTTACGTCCTCCAAAATACACATTTCCCCTCTGTACAATTTATGGAATTATGTATGACCTTTTGGAAATTACCAATTCATTACCTCAAGGAATATTTGACATTTAATATACAATTAAATTCCTACATAAATAGTATACCTGAGTCACTGGTGTCAGGATCACAACCCATATCTCCTGAAGGCATAGTAGGTTGAACGGCGGCCATTTTGAAACTGTCACGAGCAGAGTAGCGTATACCACAAGAACCTGTGGTTCGGCGGATGCACACGGCGTAGTTGAGGTTACTCATATAACCGCCGTTGCCACTCCCATAACCGAAACTGCTGAAACTGCCTCTCTCCTCCGTGTAGTACTGAAGACAGCCGGGAGGCGCTGTAGTCAGTATAACAGTTTAAAATTAGAACACGTAGCTTTATATAACTAGTTTTTCGCTCTTTATTATTAAATTTTAAATATAGGCTGCAGAGTATTTAATGAACATATTCTATTTCTTATAATAGGTATTAATCAAGATTAATATATTTGATTCAAAATTTATAGGTTTTATTAATTATATTTCTCAACGTGTAGGTAATATTTAAAGTTTCTGGTGAGCTAATATGTAGCCTACACTTACCTCTTTTCATAATTTAAGTTAACTTTTCTTGGTTTGTTACGCTCGAAAAGCTAAAGTTGTGATAGCTCACCTACATCAAGCGGCTGCTGTGTGCAATCAACTTGCGTAGCTCTAATTTTCCACCGATAGAGCGCAGCACCAGATGTCACAACTGTCAACTGCACAGATGTTGGTCCCAATGACGTGTCCACGGGAATGTATACTGTGATAAGAACAAATACAATATAAAATAGACCTAGCGTATGTAATATTTCACTTTAAAATAGACGAATACAAAGAAAATATATGCTACACCTATGCAGGTCAAGTTGTGTGATCATTATGAATCAAAAGGAAAACTACTTATATTAAATATTCATAATTTATGGTAACCTACTAATATTTTATTACATTATTCCTCACGGAAAATACCACATCTGCTAGTACGATTTATATATTCTAGGCCTGTGCGAACAACATAATTTCAAAATCGAATCTAAATCTTTGCTTAGTAGCACTTCTGAATCAAATTCATGTTTATTGCTTTGTTAAAGCTGAAAACATAATAATGTTAATCGACAATCTAAAGTAATGATAAAGTTTCAAAAATTCAAATTAAACCATAATTGTTGATTCCATTAATTTAATAATGATCAATATTAATATATATAAGAGTTAAATTATTTTTATTTGAGCTTCTCGATTAGAATTTGAATTAAACTAAATCGGATTCGAATCTGAAATTTGAAATTTTGAATCTATCTTGAATATTTAAGATAGCCATTACGTTTCGGAATTTCGAATTAAATACGAATCTTGATTATAATTTGATTACGATTCAAAATTTCAATATTTAGCATAAGGCTTGAATCTTTATTGACCTTGGCAATAATGTACTTAAACAAAATACTTGTTTGATAATTTGACTGTTCGTAACATGCGATGGAAGGCACTACTATATTACCTTAATAAGCGTTTATCAACAATGGGAGCCGTATGCTTATGCTTTGACAAACCAAAAATCGACAATGAAACATGTAAAGACCTTGATACAATATTATTAAAAAAAACAGAGCTATGTCAGAACCATACAACGTTAAGGCTGTTTAGAATATTTGAATGGTTACTGACATATTATTGGGGATAATGGGGGAGAAACCATTTCTAATTTATTGACTATAGACCTACATTTTGATATTACATTATTTTTGTCGAGTAGCTTTATTAACATTTATAAAAATATAGTTATAAGAACAAATATGTACTAGAGCGTATTCAAATTTTATTAATAAATTAATACAATTTCCAAAATTATAATATTACCTTATTGGTATAATAATGCCAACAATGCTTATTTTATAAAGCACATTTGTTAATTAAAAAAGTAGGTCTACTAATATTTCACGACAAAAATGTATTTAAAACAATCCGAAACTCGCTTGGACAGTCTGAAGTAATCACTCACAGTGTTGTCCTGTATTGTTGCCACACAAGGCTGTGAAGCCAAGACTCCCGCCAGGGTTAGGTTTCACCGTCAGGCCTGTGTCGGAGCAGTCCATGGAACTTTCACCCGTACCAGCATTTATGTTAGGCTCGCTAGCCAACTCAAACTGATCAAAGTCCAACCTGAAATGGTGGTTGGCATATGTAGTCCTATTTTCATATGAATAACCTTCTAGAAAATATAAACATATATTTTAGATCAACAATGATAATATTTTACTATTGTACTTGTGTTATTTTATGGGTCGTGATAGTATATTATATCAAAAGTGACAGCTGCATATCACATGACTTAACGTATGAATAAGTGAAAGTAGATCTAGTAACTTTCATAGAGGTCAGATAAGGTTATTTTGATTGTTGAATGTGTTTTAACACCGGAGATCTCCGTTGGTTTATAGGAAAATACAGATATGTTAAAACTAAAGATAATTAGAACCCTTTGTTTCTTGAATTCGAATCTTAAATTTTCTTTCAAAATCGAATATAATTTCAAATCTTCTGATTAAAAAAATTAACAATTTAAGTTAAACTGATAATATTTAAGATAATTGTACTAAAAAAATAAATAATTTAATGCTTGGTGCCACCGACAAATGCTCTATTGTTTGTCATGTTAATTACTTAATAAGCAACAATGATTACTTATTTAGTAAATTAATATAATCTTGTACTTTTTTTGTGATCTTGTTACTCAAGTTTGTAATTCCTTTCATCAATTACTTAAAATTGTTATATCAAGTCAAGGCCTTCATAATTTTTAAAAAAGATTTTTACCAATCTCGAATTTTTAGAATACAATAGGATTCAAAGGATTCGAGGAATCGAGAATTTGAGGACTTGAGAGTGCCATCTCTAGTTAAAACTTCAATGCTATAATAAAAACCTTTACGAACATATCTCCTTCCAAATTAATAAATTATCTGAAATTTTATTCGATTAATAATATGTTTATATATCGTTTGGAAACTCATAGCCCAAACTGCACACATAGTTTGTTTGAACCAAAAGTAATACAAAATCAACTATACAGTGCCTGGAGAGCAAAGCTGTACAAGCATGCGCGTACAACAGGTTGCATAGGAGCTAGGCGCGTGGCACTTTACATCTTGGAAAATGGCAGCAGAACAAACCACAATTAGTAGTAAACAACACACCAGCCCATCTAGACATGTGAATACGTTCTGAGCGTCATCATAAACGGCCCTACATCACAGATAGTGCTTGCTATTACTATACGTACAGTTATAAGCCACTTTCATATTTTACCCGTCTTATGAACTGAATTTATCTGCTGGATAGCTATTTGTAGGATACATACATGTTTATGTAGAAAACGCAATGTTGGTGCTGTTTTTACTGGTGCGCGCATGCTTATGAACCCTACTGCTAATGTTACAACCTGGAAAGTGGCTACAACACTCAACATTTGTTAAATAATGGCGGCTAAACGAGTGTGAGGAGACAGATGGCGTCACGTGGGTGCAGAAGCTAGGATGTCTTGCAAATCCTAATTTCGGTGTCTGCCAAAATGTGGTCAATAGTTTGGTACAACGCTTACAACATTTAATGTACTCGCATTTAAATAATTTGTTCTTATATAACTATAACTCTACAAATTGTTGATCAGTTTTACAAAATTTTGAATTAAATGTTCTAATTGTATAATATATTGCTAGAGCCTGGGCCTGCGCTTAATAAACACGTAAACCATTATTTCAACCTAAAAACAGAATCTGATAGGTGAAACCTTATGAAAAACCACACATCACTATGGTAACGCCCATTTTAACTTTCAGATAAAAGTTATCGGGTACCTAAACCTCCTGATAAAAACATTATGGATAAATACATTTTATCTGGAAGATAAATGCTATCTGTCAGTCATAAGACGTACTTTTAACTTATCGATCAGATTCATATATATCCAGGAGTAATAAAACCGGTCCTTGGTTTAATTATTATAGATTAACTTTCAATTTTAATTATTTTGATTTTTTCCAGCGGCGGCTCGTGTATAAGCACTGCCGAACTGCAGCACCCCCTATTTCCACATGATATTATCGATAACATTTAATATAAAAATGCCTTTTTTCTTTAATTCTTAGCGTATAACCCGAACGGGTAGTCAGACGCGGTGCTAAATATTATTTAATTCTTTATTTATTTTTGTAGCACAATATATGTTCCTTAAGATTAGTGTCAGTACTTAAATAGCCATCCCCAAGTTTATGAAAAAGATACAAACATCTTTGTATAGAACTGTGCGCTTAACAGTGCCAGTGACGTGGTGTTTGACTGTTTTACGCATGCGCACATAGGATGGATGTGGGGAGGTAGGTAAGACTGCCAGGTAGAGAGAGCACTGTTGCTCTCGCAGTGCCGGCTCTGGCGTGGTGGTGGAAGGAAGTTTTTTTACTCAGCATGTGTTGTTCTTAAAAAAAAAACCGTGTACCATATTCTTGAATGTGATAAAGTGTAGAAGAGTGTAGAATTAGATTGTTATTATTATTCTACTTCCAGCTATTTTATTAGATTCATTTTTTTTCGGTTCTTTTATTTAACAGAAAGACTAAATGCGCTTGCAGTGCTTTCAATGGAGAAAAATTTCCTCAATTGTCATACAGAGGTCAAGGAGAAGATTATTGCACTTTTTGTGCAAATTTAAACAATAAGAATTGATTTCATTTTTAAATGAATAGATCAAGCTGTGACTTTAACAATTTAATTGTAGTGAGAGGAATACCTTTTAACGATTTCTATGAGGTTAACCGTCCACATATCATCTTCGGCAACTGGCGTGAGTTGCGAAATCTGAGTTTAGAATCCTCTAACTCAGGTATTCAAAGCACATAACTCCAATCAACCCCCCCCCTCCGATACTTGTGATATTTGGACCTCCTGTTTGTTATTTATTTTTTTGTTAAGATTTTATCAAGATCCTGAATAAATTTTCTTTTTATAAATGTTTTTTCCCGTTTAAACAATTTTAAAACAAAGGATAAACATTTTCTGAAGCAGCACCCCCACTAAATTTAGCTACGAGCCGCCACTGATTTTTTCCATATGAGTATTGTCTTGTACTGTTCATACCAGCTCCGAACGGCAATAACTGACCATTACTGAAGAAAGTTCGAAACTACTATCGAAGTTAGAGTTTTCAAAGTGAGGCTGAAGCTATATTCCATTCACCGTAGGAATTGACTTCTGAAAGGCCTTTTTCCCTACCATAAATCTACTATATAGTAGGATATTAGGTTGGAAAAAAGACCTTTCAGAGAGTAATTCCTACCGTGAATGGAATATAATATTTGTTTCGAAGCCAAGTCGAAATTTCGAAGCTTCGCAAACCCCCCTACTGCAAATGATAAGTATTATCATTATTAGCACCACGTCTTACTACCCGTTCGGGTTATACGTACTTACGCTAATGTGTAATGGTAGGATGATTGTGAGATGAAATGGAGGACCTAAAGCTTAACGTGGAATCCGAACCACGTTGGAGGCCTGGCATTCCCCACATTCACAAGTTGTGATTAATACACGTATTGTCAGAGGTGAAGGAAGGGTTTGGCAATAAGATAAATCTGTGCCGGGACCGAGGATTGAACCCCAGACCCCCAGCACATAAGTCTGACACCTTTTCCATAGACCAACAGGCCACCAAATGATAAGTAATAATGTTGAAGGAATTGGAAGAAGATAGTAAATTCACTACCACAACGCAAAATTTTAATTACTCTAGAAATTTCACTCGACTGGTACACACCTTAGAAAAAGATGAAGTGGAGGGGGAAATGTGATATTATGTTAACTGTCATCACCAGAAGACAGGGGCTGGTAAATATTAAATTACAATGTTGGTTGTTTGACTTAAAATATCTCAACTGTTTGTGTGCGCTCTAATGTAATTACTATTGTTTGGCGGTGCGTCAGCACAAAGGCCGCAACGTCTTTAGGGGTATAATCATTGTGACAGTATTCCCGGGGAGCTTAGGTATAGTCCTACACATTAAGAGCGTGGACCACATAGCCATCAACTCTGCGATACAGTCGGCTAGAAATCGTACATTTACGCAAACACTATTGCGCGTGGATAATTTCTGATTACACAATAATGGAGATAAAAAGTTAATAGAAGCTACTAATACTGAACATAATTGAAATATTACATGATATTAGGATAAAAAATGCATTGAAAAGGCCGTATTTGACCATTTTAGAATGGTTTCACAAATAATCACTGTGTACAACTCTTCATTCTGTCATATTAGGGACATATTGTGGCTATTAACAAGAAACTTTGTCGCTTTGTCCCCCCATCGTAACCGCGGGAAATTTCGAGAAAGCTTTCAAATACGAATGCACTGCACGCATTTCTGGCGGATCTAGGTCTTTTGTTTTCCCTTTTACTCCCATAATACCTCGCGTGAGCCGGGAGCTGAGTTGGACCTGCTATGATGAACTCTCTTAAAATTAAACCTTATAAAGATACTGAGTAAGCGGTGGTGGAACATGGGTTAAGTGAAAGGGGGGTGGGGTGGGGTTGAGTTCCTTAAGGAGATTTAGCTTGATCCTCTATTCGAAAAAGGTCCCTTGGTTCCATAGTTGAATTCCTCCCCTTTTATGCGAGTTCATTAATGTACCATCCCAACCTAACATAACCTAACCTATCTTAACCAAAGAAAATTAAAGTCTTCGAAGGGATAAGCGAGGCTAACTGAGCATTATTTAGTGACATTACCATCATTTGTAACTGTAACCATCAATTATAGATAAATTGTCAATAGTAAATTCTGCGTAGTTTATAAAAATATATATGTATCACTCGGCATTGTTCTGCGTCAATTATGAAAATTTGTTTGTATTTCTTAAATGGGTCTTCTAATAATAAACAAATGTACTTTTAATCACTTCCTTGTGGTATTGTGGAGGAACTAAAGTCTTCTAATCATGAACAAATATACTTTTAATCCCTTACTTGTGGTATTGTGGAGGAACTAAAGTCTTCTAATCATGAACAAATATACTTTTAATCCCTTCCTTGTGGTATTGTGGAGGAACTAAAGTCTTCTAATCATGAACAAATATACTTTTAATCCCTTCCTTGTGGTATTGTGGAGGAACTAAAGTCTTCTAATCATGAACAAATATACTTTTAATCCCTTCCTTGTGGTATTGTGGAGGAACTAAAGTCTTCTAATCATGAACAAATATACTTTTAATCCCTTCCTTGTGGTATTGTGGAGGAACTAAAGTCTTCTAATCATGAACAAATATACTTTTAATCCCTTCCTTGTGGTATTGTGGAGGAACTAAAGTCTTCTAATCATGAACAAATATACTTTTAATCCCTTCCTTGTGGTATTGTGGAGGAACTAAAGTCTTCTAATCATGAACAAATATACTTTTAATCCCTTCCTTGTGGTATTGTGGAGGAACTAAAGTCTTCTAATCATGAACAAATATACTTTTAATCCCTTCCTTGTGGTATTGTGGAGGAACTAAAGTCTTCTAATCATGAACAAATATACTTTTAATCCCTTCCTTGTGGTATTGTGGAGGAACTAAAGTCTTCTAATCATGAACAAATATACTTTTAATCCCTTCCTTGTGGTATTGTGGAGGAACTAAAGTCTTCTAATCATGAACAAATATACTTTTAATCCCTTCCTTGTGGTATTGTGGAGGAACTAAAGTCTTCTAATCATGAACAAATATACTTTTAATCCCTTCCTTGTGGTATTGTGGAGGAACTAAAGTCTTCTAATCATGAACAAATATACTTTTAATCCCTTCCTTGTGGTATTGTGGAGGAACTAAAGTCTTCTAATCATGAACAAATATACTTTTAATCCCTTCCTTGTGGTATTGTGGAGGAACTAAAGTCTTCTAATCATGAACAAATATACTTTTAATCCCTTCCTTGTGGTATTGTGGAGGAACTAAAGTCTTCTAATCATGAACAAATATACTTTTAATCCCTTCCTTGTGGTATTGTGGAGGAACTAAAGTCTTCTAATCATGAACAAATATACTTTTAATCCCTTCCTTGTGGTATTGTGGAGGAACTAAAGTCTTCTAATCATGAACAAATATACTTTTAATCCCTTCCTTGTGGTATTGTGGAGGAACTAAAGTCTTCTAATCATGAACAAATATACTTTTAATCCCTTCCTTGTGGTATTGTGGAGGAACTAAACTACTGCTATTTGACTACCTGAGGCTCATGGGAAAAACTAGAATAGTCTAGGACGTTTGATGCAATCAGAAATTATTCTCGACCCGGCATCTCAAACTCGCGGCCCTACTATGTATTGTGTGGTCCCAGGACCCTTTGATAAATCAACATGCAATGTGACTCTCTAATCTTCTTCTTATAAACACCGAATCAATACATTTCGGAATGTAATATTCATCCACTTCAGTGGTCTCCAGGTCTAATGCGCTACTCTCTCAGAAGATTAGATCGCCAAATACAGGGATATTGAGGTTCGAATCTCAGTCAGGTGCATTGATGTTTCTTCCCCAAAATAGTTTTCCACTCTTCATCCACGCAGATTTGGGTACACTTCCTTTAAATATAACCTCTCTATTTTTTAAAATTATAAAGCTGTCTTTATATAAGATAAATGAAAACGTGCAAAGTTTTTTCAAACTTTTGCTAAAAATCACTCGCATGATTAACTCAAATAAGCAAATCGCTTTCATTGAGTGTCTACTCATTTAAAATTAGTAAATTATAAACATTTAATTAATGATATTAAATTTAGTTGCATGTATGCATTTTCTTTACCACAAATATGTTCATTATTTCCATTACTTATTTGATCTAAAACTGCTCAAAAACCGACACTAGAAAATAAAAAAATCTCAACTCAACTTAATCATTACTGTCAAGGATCGCTAATAATTTTGTTCTGTGAAAAAAAGTCCCGAATAAAAAAGTTTGAAAACCTATGCCTTAGACCATTTAACCACTAAAGTGGGTCAGTGTTTGTTTGAAGAGTAAATAATTACTTATAGACATGGCCCGGACTTTGATGATAAAAAAATGATCAAATAAATAATTTCATTATATTACCTGAAGATTTAAACAAAAATTTGTAAGGAATTTAGATGACTAAATCAAACACGCACTTCAAAAAATATAAACAATGAAAAGCCTTTAACAACTAACCTCTTACATTCTGCTGAATATAACAATAATTTACAAATATCTGCTTCAGAAGTAATAGCTACCCCCTCCCAACCCAGCCCTACTCAGCCTAGTTGCTACCTCACTAGGAATATGTATTTCACAACCAAACAAACAAAGAGGATACAAAATGTATGGCCAATATTATTTTTTCATTCCGGCAATTGTGATACAAAGTTTATAACCTACATTATCTTTTCATTCAGACAACTGTGATACAAAGTCCATGGCCTACATTATCTTCTCATTCAGACAACTGTGATACAAAGTCCATAGCCTACATTATCTTCTCATTCAGACAACTGTGATACAAAGTCCATGGCCTAAACTAGCTTTTCATTCAAACAATTATGTGTTGAAAAAAATATGTTTATGCATTTATTCATTTATAAAATAGCGATTTTATTTAAAAGTATACTTACTTTCCATAAATGCTTAAAATATATTAAAAATATCTAAAAATAACTCAAAATATCCTAAAAAAAAGACTCAAAAAATGACGCAAACCAATAAAATATGAACAAAAAATCCAAAATTATATAAAATCACCAAATAATGACCTACAAAAAAGTTCCACAATCAGGGAATCATGAACATAATCTATGTACACATGAGGATTATTGTTTGTTATGTAAAAAACAAGTCTGTCATATCATTAAAAGGCGAACCCTGCTTATAAACAACAAACTCGGGAAAGCTGTACCTTATCTGACAAATGTTCTTCTTGTAGGCCTGTATGGTGAGGATGCACGAGGAAGGATCCTTATCTTCTTTAGGATAGCTAGGGTTCACGAAATTCACCACTTCTGCTGAGCTCGTGTCATTGCACTTTTTATTAACTGAAAAACAATATTTTTATATTAAATATGATTTTGGATTTGTAGCAGGGTAGTAAAAATATTAAATTAAATACCAAACAAAAACAAGAATTATTTAAAAGCGAAAGTTATACAAATAATATAAAGTAGAAATATTTAATTCGAAATCCAAGGCTTATCTAAAAAAAAAATCGAACTATCCAAAATTTGAATGAACCATTTTCAATAGTATTTAGGCAGCTAGTACACAATAAATTAATAGCCTCAAAATATGCCACATATAATCAAACACATTTTATACTATATAAAGCACAAACACAATAAATACATGTTTAAAAAAACAATAAAAATTCAAACACAAAATATGAAACTTGGAAAAATAATTAGCATACGGCAATTGCAGAATTGATGAAAGCTGAGCCAACTCATCCTCAATATTAGGCCACCCACTCGCCGCTGGTGCATAGATCCCCATTTTCTCATTTACTAAGCCATTAAGCCAACCCCAACTTTATTTGACATTATTGTTATATGGGATGGTATAATAAAGACCATCAAGATAGTTTTGAAATGAGTACAAAATAAAAAAAACTAATTCGAATTATTCAAATATTTTTTTCTAAAACTCTTATTACATATTAATTTTTTACCATTGATCTACATATATATTTAATGAGTATGTTTGAATTATCCAATTTTTTGAATTAATCACTGTTGTATTAGCCAAATCTTACTCTGTACAGGATGTTCGGGAACAAAACGTCCAAACTGCACATATTTTGTGTGAACCAAAAGTAATACAAAACCCCAATACAACTGCATCCTGCAAACTATGTTAATACTATTAAATTGTGTTCGAAATTTCGGCCTACAGCCCCGGGAGAGCAAAGCTGTGCAAGAATACGTGTACAACAAGTTTCATAATAGATAGGCGCTTGGCACTTCACACCTTGACATCTTGGAACACGGCAGCAGAACAAACCACAATTAATAGTAAACAACACATCAGTACATCTAGACATGTGAATACGTTCTGAGGGTCATCATTAACGGTCCTACATCACAGAAAGTGCTTGCCATTATTACATGTGCAGTGCCACACGCCTAATTCCTATGCAACTTGTTGTACACGCATGTATGCACAGCTTTGCTCTCCCGGCGTTGTACGCCGAAACTTTGGACACAATTTAATGGTATTAGCATGGTTTATATTATGTAAGTGTACAGAGATTTTGTATTACCGTTCGTTCAAACAAGCTATGTGTGCAGTTTGGGCTATGAGTCTCCGAACACTCTGATATATATATATACATATATATATATCAAGTTTTTAAATGACTGTATAGCTTAAAAAAATCTTGATAGTCAAAATTAAACCAGTTTTATTTTCATCCTTTTATGAGCATTTTACAAATTCTACTGAGCCATATGTATTATTATTCAACACAGGGCCGCACCGAACGTTGTTTTGGTAGGGGTAAGGGGTTACGGAGGGTCCTGACAGTAATGGTTCGCGGTAGTCCCCGCGACAAAAGATACCAAGTAACGTTTCAACATTAAATCACCTGTTTCGGTGGCCGCATGGTCTATGGCGTCACTTTCGTGTTAGTCTAGACCAGGGATTCCCAACCAGGGTTCCGCGAGAATTTGCAAAATGATGAGGGGAATAAAAAAGTACAGCTTTCCACAATTTTTTTTTGTAGATCAATAAACAAATTAAAATATTAAGGTTTCAACTTGACATATAAATAAAACAAAGAAGCATTTTGAAAGAACACTTAAATAAGTTGAACACCAACATGCAAGGTCCCGAGGAAAATATTTTGGCGTGTACAGACAAACTTGTAGCATTTAAAAATAAAATTGAGGTTTAGAAAAAAACATCTTTCTAAGGGTAATTTTGAAATGTTACCCCTATTTTATCATCTTCAGAGCATTACAACTGACAACCACCGTGAAGTCATTATGCCCTTGATTTCCGGCTGTATAGAATCTCTGGCTGAAAATCTGGACAAATACTTCCCTTATTTGTCATCGGAAGAGTATGATTGGGGTCAGGAACCCTTTCACAGATTCTACAAGCAGTTCAGAAATTTTACTCAGCCTGCAGGAAGAGGAACGATTGACTGAATTGAAGTATGATCGCACACTAAAAATTAAATTTAACGAAATGTAATTAGATATGTCTTGGATATCATTGAGATCAGAGTTTCCTCCCATCTACCGGAAAGCTATAAACATATCGATACACTTCTCTTGGTGACCTGGCGGTCTAGGGGTAAGGTGTCAGACTTCTGTGCTGGCGGCAGGGGTTCAATCCTCGGTACCGGCACAGATTTATCTGATTACCAAACCTTTCATTCACCTCTGACAAGACATCTTGTGAATGTGGGGAATGCCAGATCTCCGCCGTGGTTCGGATTCCACGTTAAACTGTAGGTCCTCCATTTAATCTCACAATCACCCTACCACTACACATTAGCGTAAGTGCGTATAGCCCGAACGGGTAGTAAGACGCGGTGCTAATAATAATAATGATACACTTCTCAACATCGTACTTGTATGAGTAAACATTTTCGTGTGTAGCGAATATAAAAACCGAAAAGAAGAATAACAGACCGTGGTCTGTGGAAGAAATGTTATGTGCGTGCCTATCAATGATGCGACCGCGAAATTAATTTGTTGTGTTCAAAAAATGCAAACCCAATTTTCACATTAAATTAAGAGACAATTGGAATAATAGTTATTCTATTGAAATTTGTATTATTTTCATTTGTGAATTAATAATAAAAGGTGACCTGGTGGTCTAGGGGTAAGGTGTCAGACTTCTATGCTGGCGGCCGGGGTTCAATCCAAGGTCCCGGCAAAGATTTATCTGATTACCACACCCTTACTTCACCTCTGACAAGACATCTTGTGAATGTGGGGAATGCCAGGCCTCCACCGTGGTTCGGATCCCACGTTAAACTGTAGGTCCTCCATTTCATCTCACAATCACCCTACCATTACACATTAGCGTAAGTGCGTATA
>CABFOW010002917.1:3826-13947 GCA_902141385.1 Timema californicum
GTGAATATATTCAAGAGACACGTCGGAATGCAGACCTATAAAACGTCCACATTCCTCGCCCGAAAATATGTCCATTGATGTTACCAATTCTTGTGGATAGATAGCGCGTCCGCCCATTAGTGGTTCAGCTCGAGATCCCCAATACAGATAGCAACGTTCCGACCTTACATGTTCACACACTTTAAAAAAAATTAGTAATAATCTGGTTAAACTTTCTCATAGATTTGCCTGATTTTCCAACTTCAGGGGGGCACACACATTATTATTATTATTATTATTATTATTATTAATAATAATTTGCCCTTCAAATATTATTTTTCTTGGTGACCTGGCGGTCTAGAGCTAAGGTGTCAGAATTCTGTGCTGTGGCTCCAGGTTTCAATCCTCGGTCCCAGCACAGATTTATCTGATTGCCAAACCCTTCCTTCACCTCTGACAAGGGGTGTATTAATCACAAGTAGTAAGACGCGGTGATGATGATGATAGTAGTAATAGTTTTTCTTTTTTTTAAAATTGTATCAGGAGTACATATTTTTAATCATTAACCATGGTCCATCTAAGCACAATGTTCTTGCCAGCTGGTGCCTCACCATACATGTAATAAATACATTTCATTCCTTTAAGTCTATTCTTACAACTAGCATACTTCTATTTCTTAATTTTGTTCCTTAAATCTATTACATTTTATATTTTATTTAATATTCGAAAACCAGTCTCGAGTCCATTTCATAGCTTATTTGTAGTATTAATCACTCTAGTATTATTATTTAATTAAGTCTGTGAGCCATTTAGCCATTTTTTTATTTCTCTGTTTATGTTTGATATTTTATCTATTCCCAAAAGGGTATCCGGTATTATGTTAAAAAGTGTTGGTTTTATTATTTCCATGTGTTGTTCTCCATATATATAAAGGTATTTTGTGCTGTCGTTTTCTGCTGTTGTGATTATGAGCCTGCCTTACTTTGTTTGTTTCTGAATAGTAATACTGAATTATTATTTTATAGTTAAACATTTTTTTAGTACCAATGCTTTCCACTCCTTATTCATGACTTTTGTACTATAGTTGTTTTCACTTAAAATTTTAAGAACTTTAATTTGAATATTTCTTAACTGATTTAAATATAATCACTTGTCTTTACCTAGGAAGTAATACCAAATGTAACATATTGTTTTAGTATACATATATTAACCATTCCTGCTCACTATGTCTATGTGAGTACTCCATTTTATATGAGAATCAATCGTTAGCCCAAAATAGTTATATGTCTCAAATTGCGTAGAAGATTTTTATTTATTATCGGGAGTTCAGTTTTGTATCCTATTAAAGTATTCCTGCAACATTTGTTTAGCTATATTTACATTTTTGTGCACCGCATACAGCATTGTGTCATCAGCAAATATACACCGCAGTTCTGAACACAGTTTGACATAGTTCTCGTATAGATAAGCATAATATTGGCCCAATCATAGAGCCTTGTGGTACGCCAATATTTATACTCAATTCTTCACTTTCTATATTATTTATTTTAACCATTATTTTCCTATTTGTTAAGTAATATTTAAACCATTGATAAATATTACTTCTGATACCAATTTTATAAAGTGATCATATTGAAATATCTTTATCTGACGTATCAAACGCTCTTGACATGTATATTAATGCTATAGCTGTGTGTTTGTTTTCGTTTAATTTCTCTAGCATTTTAATAATAATAATATTTAGCACCGCGTCTTACTACCCGTTCAGGTTATACGCTTTAAGTACTAATTACTCTAATGGAATAGGAATTGGGAAGGGTGAATTAGAGGAAGTGAACCCGCATTTGCGTGGAGGGAGAGTGGAAAACCATTTAGGAAAAACCACCCCCAGTTCACCCGACCGAGATTCGAACCTCAATCTCCCCGTCCTCAGCAGTTGAGCTCAACACGACCAGCGCGTTAGCTAACTACGCCACCCGAGGCGGGTCTCTAGCATTTGATTAGTAAAAGTGTGTAAAAGTATTTCGGTACCTTTGTTCTTTTGGAATCCTTATTGTCTTTGGTCAATTATTTTATATTTATCTAAATAATTTATCAAGTAGTTGGCAACGTATCTTTCCATTATTTTGTCTAAAACTGATAAAATTGCTATAGGTCTGTAATTTCCATAATCTAACTGCTTCTCTAGTTTATAAATTGGCCTAAAAACACGATTTTAAGTTTTTGAGGCATTACACACGGCTTTATACTTAAATTAACTAATTTTTTATCAATAGTAGTAATAATAATAAGAGTAATAGTAATAATAACAGTAATTGTAATAATAATAAATTTACTCTTAGTCAACAACCAGCATGTTGGTTTTCTGGGATTTAAATCTAACAGTAGCTGGGCATGCGCTTAACCCTTCAGCTTGTTAGTGTTAACTGCACTGTCTGGTAGAAATCCTATGTACTGGGGGAGCTATGTAAGCGTGGGGGTCCCCCGTTGCCTTCCCCGCTGAGCTTCAATGAGTGATCGGGAAATGATTTAATTTTACCGGGAAAGGTATTTTCACATACCTCACAGGGTTCGTTCACACGCCAAAATTCCTCTCCGAAAGAAGTTGTTCTATGGATTTTTATCGCTCAAGAAAAATTCATTGACCCTCGGCTAGGTTTGAACCCATGGCCATTGAGGGTCCTAAGATGAGAACTTTACCCCAAGACCACTGATATTAACCCTCACTAATTATGTAAAATAAATTTAAACTAATCATTAAAATACCAAGCATCGTATTCAAAATATTCTGTTTCATCATAATTTTCATTCATTTTCATTTTCATTGGTCCAAAAATTGTATCGATAGTTGGTTTAATACTTGCAAAAAAACACATCAAAGGTCTAATTACAAGATACCTACCCATTTTGTGTTAATTATTATTAATATTTGATCAGGGTTTGAATCCTTGTCGGGTTTAATGAGGGGAGAATTTTTTTCCTGAATTATTCTACACTCTCCTTTCGTGCGAATATGGGTACACTTTCTATTAAATTCAACCTTTCTAATCTCTGGCACATAAGCAAAATTAGTAAATAAACTTACATCCCGAACGGGTAGTAAGACGTGGTGATTAAAAAAATATTACAAAATGTAACACAAAGTTCAATTTTTTTTATAGTGGGCCTCCCGTGAAAAGTGATTTGTACGACGATATATAAAAAAAAGAACTAAACGCGCAGTGGTGCCATAAGCTGAAACAATATTTCTCTACCTGGAGTAATAATCCACTGATATTCAACATATGATACTGGCGCCACACAAACATGGAGGCTTAATCCCCGCTTTCCGGCCGCCAGGCAGATTTTGGCACCTCTCTTGTCAAGGGGGAGGGGCCGGTAATCCCCCTGTTTGTGATATCACCGTGAATAGGGGGTCACCGCCCTATGAGATTCTTTCAGGCACGATTGTTCAGATCTCAGGTCTACTGTAGGATTATTTCTCGTGAGACTATATTCGTCCGCGAAAGAAACTTTTATTTCCCTTTAATAATTTTGGTGATCTGCCGGTCTAGGGGTAAGGTGTAAGACTTCTGTGCTGGCGGCCAGGGTTCTATCCTCGGTTCCATCACAGATTTATCTGATTACCAAACCCTTCCTTCACCTATGACAAGACATCGTGTGAATGTGGGGAATGTCAGGCCTCCACCGTGGTTCGGATCCCACGTTAAACTGTAGGTCCTCAATTTCACCTCACAATCACCCTACCATTACACATTAGCGTAAGTGCGTATAACCCGAACGGGTAGTAAGACGCGGTGCTAATAATAATAATAATAATAATTTTATTTTTACTTTACTTTATATTCAATACTGCTTTTTTATCCAAGCCATATATTTTTCACCACCAGCTTGTTAGGCATTTCGTAGCTTCATATGCCTTATAATCTAACTTAAGACTAGGACATGCACAACATCCAGTCCCCGTCCGTTAATTCATCTAGGATAAAGAGGTAACTCACATTTCGTCAAATATACATTTTTTGTCCATACCAGGTATCGAACCTGTAAACCTTATTTCAGTATACAGACATGCTACTGACAGCTAAAGTGTCTGACAATATTTTCTTTTACTATCTGATAAAAGTTTAAAGTATGAACTGAGGACAACCAAAAGGAATGTTTGGTTCTCATGTATTAGGCCTATAGAATAATTAAGAACGGTATATTTGTTTACCGGTGCGTCTTACTACCTGTTCTAGATATACGCGTGTTTGAAGATTCCTCTGATGAGGTAGGGACGAAGAAAGAGGCATTTTAGAGGTAATCTACGTGTGTATGGAGAGTGGGAAAACATTTAGGAAAAATCACCCTCAATAGACCCAACCGAGATTTGATCCTCTATCTACCCTACATCAGCAGACCAGGTTAACACGAGAATGATGCCTTAGACCATTCGGCCACTGAAGTGGGTAGTGACATAAAAAATGTTAATAGTAAACTATTCTTAAAAAATCATATTTTTTGATAGACACTCTTTTTAAGATATACGTTTTGAACAAAATTGCTGTATCCGTTTTGAAAGAAAAAAAAATTCTAAAACCAATCATTAATAAAATAGTCTTTAAATTTTTATTTAAAAAGATGCAAATCTATTATTATTCATTAGGCAAACCACTCCTTCCCCAGATATCTATTTAGAACAAAATAATATATACCATCTTCAAAATATTTCAAATTTTCAAATATTATTCATCATTAAGTTATCCTTAAAGTTAGACTAGAATAAAAATTAAGATCGTGGCATGATGTGTGACCATATCTAAATATTAAGTTTTAACCAAATACATTGAACCATTTCGGTTGCAGCCTCGGTTACAGATTTTATTATTATTAGCACCACGTCTTACTACCCGTTCAGGTTGTAAGCACTTACGCTAATGTGTAATGGTAGGGTGATTGTGAGATGAAATGGAGGACCTACAGTTTAACGTGGGATCCGAACCACGGTGGAGGCCTGGCATTCCCCACATTCACAAGATGTCTTGTCAGAGGTGAAGGAAGGGTTTAATAATCAGATAAATCTTTGCCGGGACCGAGGATTGAACCCCGGACCCCAGTACAGAAGTCCGACACCTTACCCCTAGACCGCCAGGTCACCTCATAGTTACAGATATAAAGATAAACAGAATTGTAACAGCGATTTATTTTTAAATCGGGTGCATGTCAAATTCCAAAGTATATAACAATATAGAGGATGGACATTTTTCATGAGAACACATTTTTTCTAATTGAGAAACAAGAGTTTTGTTTTATCTATACGGTTGAAAAGTTTGTTTCTACTGTGTGTGTTTTTTAATCACAAATTAGTATTTGTTGAAATGGCATGTGTCCTTAGTGAAAAAAAATCGTTAAGAACTCTGGAATAGAGGAATGCACTTGCATCAGCTTGCAAAGAGGAAGAGAATATCAGGATTGCAAAAAGAAATTGAGAAAAATACTCACCCCTTATTTATGTGCCAGGGAAGACTAGGGCTTGAATTCCAGTTGTGTGTACCACTTTTTTTCTTACTAACTAGTTTTTGCACTCTTACTTCAATGAAAATGAGAGTACACTTCCTCTAAATTAAATCTTTCTCCTCTTTTAACACATTATAGCTATCAGTTCATATACAACATTCTTTGGTGGCCGCATGGTCCAAGACACTCTCTCAGTAGACTAACCTGCCGATGATGGTGAGATCGAGGTTCGAATCTAGGTCGGGTGTACTGAGGGTACTTTTTATTTCAAATGGTTTTTCACTCTCCCGTCATGCAAATTGGGCAACCTTTTTTTATAGACAACTTCCATAAGCGTAATTAGTACAAAAGCGCATATCCCTAACGGTTAACGGTTAACGGTTAACGGTGCTAAAAAATAATAATATAAGAGTCCAATTCATCACGCTTGTGGCCTGCCTCAATGGTAATAATACATATTTTTTAATCGTACATTAAAGAAGGCGTTATAATGGCCATCCCTCATTTTACGTTTCACCCTAAATAATCATCTAGGGGGATAGTGGCGTCATTGTATCATTTAATATGGGGGAACGTTGAGTGGGGAGGGGGGTTGGGTTCCCTACCCCCAACCCCCCACAAATTTCTTCCCACTTCCTTGACATGTCCTCATTAGAAGGACACACCGGGGAGTGAATATTATTCACGGATATGAATTACACGCGGATAGTAATCTTCATTAGAAGGTGGTTCTAATGGCGGACAGTCGATAACAGGGGGGCCGCTTTCTCAACCCAAGACGCTAAGGTAAAAGACCTCAGGTGCGCTTGCTAATTACTCGACAAGGAGAGAATCTGCCCCCCCCCCCCTTTATTTCGTCTCAATCCTTTCTTCCCCTTTACTTACCCCTCCCCCCGTCTCTAGCCCATTCTCACACCTGGTAGTGAAATCTTCCATCTCTGTGTGTAGGCCTATGTAATTTTTTCTCTCGCGCATCTTCACCAAATCCTTATTTTCAGAGAGAGGCCCTCCCTCCCCTTTTTTCTAGTTCCACGGCTTACTACCATTTTAGAATTATACGCCTATGTAATAATTACGCTAATGGTTCTAGGGATTGGGAAGTTTGATTTTTAAGAAAGTGTACCCGCATTGGCGTGGAGGTAAAAAAAAACACCCTTGATACACACGAAGGGGATTCAAACCCCAATCTTCCCGTCTTCGGCTGACCAGTATAACATGAGAGTGACGTCTTAGGACATGTGGCCACGAAAGCGGGTGAGACCCCTTCAATCCACCAACGTTGAATGAATGTCACTAAAGCTTGGAATCCTACAAATATATCTTATTTGATTTAATGATAATTATAAAGTGGCCTCCTGATTGCGAACATGAGAATATTGATACACGGGAAGGAGACCAGATTGCGGACACGCCATGTCGCTATGCCATCCTGCCCCTAGTTTGATAATAGGGGTGGCCCNCAGTCGGCCCTTCTTTCAGCCTCGTCGGTCTTAATTTAACTAAATTACATACACGAGTATTTCCAAATTAGGTTAGGTTGTTAGGTTAGGTTAGATTAGGTTAAGTTAGGGGAAGCTTGGTCAGAAGGAATGTGGGTGCTGCCAGTAACCCCCTCCACCCGTGTCACCACTCTCACTTAGGAATTCTCGCGAGTTGATATTTTACTTGTTCGCAATTTGGACTAATTTTGCACTATTCGCCATCAAGATACAGCCAATTATTAAGTTAATTTAAAGCATTATCAAATAATAATAATAATATTTAGCACCGCGTCTTACTAACCGTTTGGGCTATACGCTTTAATTACTAACTACGCGAATGAATTGGTAATTGGGAAGGTCGAATTAGAGGAAGTGAACCCGCATTTGCGTGGAGGGAGATTGGAAAACCATCCAGGAAAAACCACCCCCAGTTCACCCGACCGAGATTCGAACCTCGATCTCCCCGTCCTCGGCGGTCGAGCTCAACACGACTCGCGCGTTAGCCAACTACGCCACCGAGGCGGGTCATTATCAAAAGATTACAATAATATTTCTGCATGGATTATTGTATAATTTCTCCAAACATTACCAAATAAACGGACCGAAAATATTAATACCTATAATAAAATGTTATTATGTCTATCTCCGCCATTTTGGCAGCCCGAGTTTCCAGTTTTCAGGTAAGGTTTCCTAAGAAAATCAAACTTGACCTGTCCGGGAAATATTAGTACTAATTTTAACCACGGGTATGAGGCAGGGATAAGGAATGTATAGCCAAGAGGAAATGCACAAAAAACTGCCTGGAAGAGTGGTAATATGAAAATAAAACACAACCTGATTCACCCGACTCCACTTCGGTGATTGGAAGGGCTGAGAACCGATTCGGTAGTCGCGTGGTCGAACGCGCTACTCTCGTGTTGGACTAGACTGCCGATGAAGGGGAGACCGAGGTTTTAACCTTGGTCAGGTGTACTGAAGGTTTTTTTCCATAACAGTTTTCCACTCTCTCCTTCCATGCAAATGTAGATACATTTGCTTTAACTATAACCTTCCTAATCCCTAAAAACCATTAGCGTAATTAATACATAAGCGTATAACCAGAACGGGTAGTAAGACGCGGTGTTAAAAAAAACAATTAAAAACTTTTCTATAGATAAAATAAGGTTCTTCCTATGAAAATAAGACTGTATTAAATAGTACTAATAATAAGGTAACATTATATCGATATAAAAAGCGTTTTTTTTATCATTTTATAAAAGTTTCCGTTTACCAGAATCCTACCAATTAACGCATCTTTTATCGGCTTTATCTTAACTAGAATAGCTTTTTCCCTGTATTACCGCGTAAGTCCGAATAATCAAAGGCCTTTTCACGTGGTCAGTTAACAGAACGTATTAGTGCTCATCAGAATGACGTATACAACTCAATCCCATTAACAAACTACTACACACAAAGATTATTAACAAAACACTATTCCTTTGTCCTTGAACTCACCATATTCTAGCCCAGCCATTTTCAACTAATGGCACGCTTTAAATTAAAATTAAATGATAGCACAGCGTCTTACTACCCGTTCGGGTTATACGCTTAAGTACTATTTACGCTAATGGGTTAGGAATTGGGAAGGTTGAATATGTAGGAAGTGAACCCACATTTGTGTGGAGGGAGAGTGGAAAACCATTTAAGAAAAACCACTCCCATTTCACCGGACCGAGATTCGAACCTCGATCTCCCCGTCTTCGGCAGACTAGCTCAACACCAAACTAGCGCGTTAGCTAACTACGCCACCTAGGCACTCTAATCAAGGCAATCCATCTTTTTTTTTTATCACCGTGTCTTACTATCCGTTCGGTTTGAAAGCCTATGTTCTAATTACTCTAATGGGTTAGGGATTGAGAAGGCTTGAAGAGTAATTAATAATGGATTCTAAAGGCTTGAATGGATGTGTGTTTGTCAATCTGTCATAACAATATTTACGTATCAAAACATTTGGTCGACTCGATATAATACCGGTGGATTCTCGGTATCGCATTAATGCAAACTCGATACTGAAACGACAAAGGCAAATAGGAAAGGCTTGTAAACAGTACTTTCTGATAATGGGGTAATTTAGTAGATAAATGTCAATAGACTGATTTGTAACATTCTTGGCATATGACCTCACAAATAATTTATCTGTTCTATATTGTTTAAAAAAATTGCTTTTATTAGTCAATTTTTCAAACCTACGCAAAGAAAACTATAGTCACTTCCACGAAAAATTATATAAAAATACTTTTATTTATTCTCATCTTGTGGCCCACGGGTCGCATTCGGCTCAATCCACGATCCTGTGCGTCCAACAGACCTTTCCCCACCTCGGTGGTGTAGCTGGCTATCGCGCTAGTTTTGTGTTGAGCTAGACTGTCAATGACGGGGAGATCGAGGTTCGAATCTCGGTCGGGTAAACTGGGGATTGTTTTTTCTCTAAATGGTTTTCCATTTTTCTTCCACGCAAATGTGGGCTCACTTACTTTAAATTCTACCTGCCCAATTCCTAAATCATTAGCGTAATTAGTACTTAAGCGTATAATCCGAACGGGTAGTAAAACGTGGTGCTAAATAATAATAATAATTATTAACATCGATATCCCCGTCATTAGCGAATCAGTTTATTTTCAGACAGAGAGACAGACGCCTTATATCACCCGACCACCGATGTGAATGTGAATTCAGTCTTTCATTGGCCCACATTGTATAACAACTATTTTACACCGGCCCATAAATATTTATTGATCAAGAATTATTCGATGATCATTAAATGACCTCGATTAACTAGGGAAAAATAACTTTCACAAAGTAATATAGTTGAAACTATATATATTTCTAATACTAACCCATTTGACACCCCTTTTCTAAAAAAAAAAGTTGAAAGTATCCGAGATTGTAAAATGAAAATATCGGCTTTAAGCCCTTCATTGGTTTGTATCGCGAAATAATTTCAAAACATCCTTTGATCCACTTCAGTCGGGTAGTAATGGAAACAAATAGTCCAACTCCCCTTTTTTACCCCTCCCACCCCTCATTCTCTTCTATCTCTCATATTCCCCTAACGACACACATATTGCCAATGTGTGTTTACTGATCAAATATGTGATATTGTTTATCAGGAGGGTGTTCCTC
>CABFOW010002918.1:18835-32864 GCA_902141385.1 Timema californicum
AAAAAAAAAAAAAAAAATCTGCAAACCCTCTCTATGATTTACTTTCTCTCAATCTTTTTTAATCGATCGATCAGGCGATTGACCACAATAACGACCTCGATCGACAGGTAGATCACGACGATGGGGAGATCGGGTTTCGAACCCTGTTTCGAGTGCCCTGAGGCTGGTTTTATCCTAATGATTTTACACTATCCTTCCATGAAAATTTGGGTACACCTTTTCTTAACTCAACCTTCCTCATCTCAAACAAACTAGTGTAACTAGTACATATGCGTACAATCTTAATAAGTACCAAGACACAAAAATATCAATTTTAGACGATGTATGGAATTGAACCAGATGCTATTACATGGTTAGACAGCTTCAGAACCACTGCCCTTGAAATTGTCCGCAGGCTCGTAACTTGGAGCAGAAGCGAGAGTGGACGCTCCAGTTGAAAAGAGTCATCCTGGAGAACTACAACGCCGTCATCCCGTCACATGCCAGGCAGCTCGTCATGGAACTAGGCCAGAACCGTACTGATGGTGAGCAACTGTCAGAGATAGTTTGGGTGCACTGTGGTTTGTCGATTTCTCTCTGTTCAATCGATGGTGCATTGACTCTTAATAACCCTACTCATTCCTAGACTTTATATTGGGTTTATGGATGTGAGAAACTCGGAAAATTTGAGAGTAAAATATCTCAATCTCGTCTCGAAAGTTAAAAAATGAATCTTGAAAATTCAAGAAATTAAAAAAAAAATCAAATGATGGCTCTAAGAAATTAAAAAACCAAACCGGTTATTTATTATTTCCAAAAATACCGTAAAAACCAAAAAATATGTCGCATTCCCCAAAAAACAGCCTTTATTAAGAAATGTTTTGTTGACAATATAAGCTGTTACACTACAAAATTAAATTATAAATGATGTTCGTTGTAACAATAAGACAATCTAACGCAAGCGCCAGCTCAAATGTCAAAAAGGAACTCTATAAACTATATATTTACTTTAGTAAACATATATTACATTTTTGTACTTTTAAAGGACGTTTTCTCGTCTCGTGTCTTGATACTTTTTTATATTCCCGTCTCGAATTGAAAAAAATGGTTCTCGCACATTCCTGATTAAGTTATTAACAGTCCCACTTTAATTTTAAACTAGATATTGGTCAAATCATCTATTTATCAAAGCCAAATTAGAATCTTTGAAAATGTATACAGTATAATTTTAGCTAAAGTAAAAAATATTTAAAATGTAATTAAATATCCAATTATTTAAGTTAAGTGCCAATGTGCCGACTATAGGTAATTTACCATCAACTTGATTCCACAACAACCAGACCTCAGGCTCTTAGTTTACCATTTGGGCAGAGAAAACCAATTTCAACTGTGTCAGATACCTAAATAAATGGTCCAACACAATCGTACAAAATTATCTCATTTAGTCTTTTATAGTTTGTGACAATATTTTCAAAAATCAATTAAATGTCAAGTTTGAACAAAACACATTGAACTGTTTCGGCTGTAGCCACAGGACAGACAGACATGGGGGCAGTAGGATTGTATGACCGCACTTTTGTTTTTGGGGGGCCCCTCAAGAACCATCTTTATCTTAGGGCAGAACATTTTCATTACTACAATATTTTCTCTATAGCGGAGCATAAAAATCCTACCCTAATGTTTGTAATGTTGAGTTGCTAGTTGGGTTTTTGAAGAGAGGTTATGTTAACCCCTGCAGATGAGATCCTTGCGGAAAAGAGCACGCCCAAGAGACAGCATTCGGCCCCGGAGTATCTAGAGAAGAGGAAGCAGGAGAGGGACAGGAGGAAGTCCGAGACGGGACTGAGGTACAGGTTGAGGCGCAGCAGGAAGTCCGATGCTGGGAGCGTCACGGAGGTGAGTTTAGCATTGGTTCTCAAACTGGGGGTCGTGGAATAGTCTCGGAAAGTTTTCGAAACTTGAAACTTTTGTAATTATTTGAAAGTAGAAAATATATGTTTTTAAATATGGAAAAGTGAAGAAATGAAAAAAGAAGATAATATCGAAACAAAGTGAAAGTCTAAATTTCTTGCACATAAAAAACGACTTTCCATCGACATGGACGTCAATGCGGTCATACACAAGAACTGAAAACAAACACACTCTTTGTACACGCCTTGATATGAGACTTAAATAATATATATATAAAATAGTAAATAAAAAAAAATAGTGAAGCTATAAGATGTTTTAAAAGTTAATTGTGTCATAAAAGTCTTTCATTTTAAGAATTATGTTCTGGGTTTTAAAAAAAAGGTGTGCGATATGCACTACTGCGGATGACCAAATACGTATCTCAGATAATAGTTACATTAATCATAAATCTGTTCCGAAACTTAAATAATTGTTTGTGGGCTTCAAACTGAACAAATAATAATTAAGATTATTTGTTGTGGTCATCACCTACTAAAGTGATTTAGTGAAAAAGATTTATGGGTAAATGTTGACATTCTTGACAACTTGATATAAAGCAAAGAATCTTGAAGCAGAGAGTATGTTAGCTGTCACGAGGAGAAAACAAGATTAGGAATGAAGGTATTCGAGAAAGAGTAGGCGTACGGGGAGTAAATGAGATAGTAGAGAGACAGGAGTAGCAGATAACAAAAAGTGTGCAAGTGAGAGGATAAGAATGGAAGAAAATAAAGGAAGATGGAGGCATTTTACTAAAGAGACAGCCACAGCCACAAGCTGGAAACAGTTTACGATGATGTCCAGTTATTTTAACCGTCAAAACTCTCTAATGTAGACAGTAATGTAATGCAGTCTAAGCCGAGACCCGTTGAACGCAAGTGTTTTGTTTTGTTCCCGCAGTCCCCGATGTCTCATCGGCGCGGCCGCCGAGCTTCTAGCAGCAGCCGGGATCGCAGCGAGAGTCGTGAGGATACACGCTCCGCCTCACCAACCAAGATCAAGGTCAGGAAACTATCCTCCCGTAGGGTGTAACAAACTGACGAGGAGAGCCTGACTTTTATCCAGGAGGACTAGGATCGTTCCTCAGCTGGGTGCACTAAGATGACCATCTTTCTGAATATATCGGTTCCCTCTTTCTCTCTCCAGATGAATGATTGTATTTATACTACTTAGAACTCGCTCTTCATCCTGTGCCCCTAGGTTAACCAGACTTGAGTTGCTACTATCAGGGAAGACTGGTTTTAAGAGTGATTCCTTTTCTGATTAAGTTTTTTCCTGATGTTTTCATGTAAAACACACACGCACGCACGCCACACACACACACACACACACACAAGGTGGTAAATGTAGAATAATTTTGGGAGGAAGGAACTTATGGAAAAAATACAAATATATTCATTCGGTCAACATTGATAACATTTTACTATATTACTAGTACTATTTCATAAATATAGATAGTGTCTATCAAAAGTGACGGCTTAAGATCATGTATCTGATAAGAAAAAAAAAGTTTTTTTTCCTATCAGAATTGGAATGTACATAGTTATCACACATCTAACATTAATTCCGGGATCAGAATGAACGTAATGTTCACATAACATAAAGAGAAACAGTGTGATGCAAGTACTCGCAATAGACGTATTATTGGAGCTACAGAATAAAGTGTAGCAAGAGGCTACAAAGTTTTATAGTTCGAGAAACAGGGAAGATAGATATGTACCAAAGAATTTGTTTGCATTCCATAAGCAAACAAATGAAGTGCTAAATGGCCCTGTTGACGTCACTCGAACATGATTGGCTAAATAGAACACGTAATACCTTCACTTAACATGAAAATTCTCTCTGGACAACTCTTTAAGTTGAGTGAACGTTAAGTTAACTGCATCATGATAGCTTCCATTTAAAACCTCGAGGGGGAACCATTATGTTACGTTACGTTACAGATAAGTTAACATTAAGTTTATTGTGATCCCGGCATAAGCTTGGAGGTCGAAATTTAGTCGCGATTGACTTCACATTTTAGCTCAATGCACAAGGCGATGCAATTCTTTGCAGGTAAATAGACGTTCTATTAAGAGTAATTCTTTTTAAACAACAAACATTATCTCAGTGCCAGCACAACCGACTGGCATGTTCTGTGCCAGGTAGAGATTCAGTGGAATCACAGCAAGATACCTTTATCTATTGCTGGTGCATTCCCTTAAAATTCAACTTTCTCATCCTGTGTAATTTAGTTAGCGTAAGTTGTGGATGTTCCAAATGAGCAATAAGATGTGTTGCGATATTTTTTAGCACTTCGTATTATTACCTGTTCGGATTATACTCATATGTACTATTTACGCTAATGAGTTAGGAATGAGGAAGGTTGAATTTAGAAGAAGTGTATCCACATTTATTTAGAGGAGGGTGGAAAACCATTTTGGAAAAACCACCCTCTATACACCTGACCAGGTTTCAAACCTCGATCTCCTGGACAAGGGTAGTCCAGTTTAACGGGAGAGTGATACCATATAGCAATATTGATGATTATGTTCCAGGACCGGTTTGGTAGTTGGAGGCGCAAGTCCGAACCAGGCTGCCACGCCACTTCTCCGGTCAACAAGGGCAGCCCAAAAGATTCTCAGCCCAAACTGAGTGTAGCCGGGGATAGCTGTGATTTAAACGCCAGCGCAGGACTGCTGGGAAAACCGGCCGCGCCCAGTTCCTGCGAAGGAGGGTCCAGGGAAGACGTAAACTTCCAGTCTTGTGAGGATGTCAGCTATCAATCCTGTGAAAATATTGATTTCCAGTCGCAGGAGACAGTGAACGACAACGAGAAGGTGATGTCGCGCGCGGCAACACCTTGCGAGACAGAAGAGGCCAAGACGCTGGAAGAAATAGTTGGGCAGCTTCTCATGCAAAACAGGGAGTTCCAGAAGATACTCAAGAAACAACAACGCCAATGTGAGCCAACGAAACCGCGCGGCAAACTTCAACTCTTTAAACAAGGACGAGACCACCGACGAAGAAGATGGTATCTACGAGACACTCGTATCGGTGCCCGGGAATTCCGCCGGTTTTTCTCGAGCGACGCAAGGCCAGAGTTACCGAGCACACAGACAAGCACACATGAAAACACTACGTAACGAACAGAACGAGACACTCGTATCGGCGCCCGGGAATCCCGCCGGTTTTTCTCGAGCGGCGCAAGGCCAGAGTTACCGAGCACACAGACAAGCACACATGAAAACGCTACGTAACGAACAGAAGACCACGCCAACCCCGAGGCAATCTCGATATGAAACAGCGCCGTCTCCCAACGTCGAGGAGGACTATGTGACTCTATTGTGCCATAGGAATGGGAGTAATAATGTTTTACTGGACGTGAAAGGACAAAGTGACGGTTTGACGCTGAAATCACGTGCCAAGTCTGCAGATCCACTTCGAGGGGACATTTCACCCACAAACGATTATAACGTCAAAAGGAACAGTATTTGGGTCCAAGGAGATCACAAGGCCTCGGGTAGGAGTAATTGTGAAGATCCTGATGGTTTCGGAAACTACGATAACTTGGAGCATATATGGGAGACTGTTAGGAGGCAGCAGGAGGAGATACAGAATCTTGCCGACGGAGTGGAAGGGAACTTGAGGCGGACAAACTCATTCCATACCGCGGACAGCAGTCCTCTTTGCTTGCCACCGTCAGCATCCCTCATACCGAACCTCCCGGCCGTATGGCTCAAACAGCAGGGTGAGCATTTGGCCACACACAGTAATAAATCTGGCTCCCTCCCCCGGAGTTTTCAAGTCGGCAATGAGATGGACCGGTCCTCCACGTTCAAGCCTCGCTTACTGACCCGCGACGGAAGGCCCTGCTCCGACAGGCCTTTCACGATCGCCTCTGACAAACCACCAGAAATTAACTTTGACGATATTGAGCGGTACATCGAACAAAGCGGCACCAACCACATAAGAAACAGGTTCCCATTGCATGGGGACACAACAGAAGATGACAGCACGACAGAATACACCGCCACTCCGAATCAGAGTCTGAACGAGTTGAATGTTCACCCTGATTATAAGATTTATAGGCCGAGCATGTCGAAGGCATCGTTAAGGCATGTGATATCTAGCGTGAGCAGTAGATTGGCCGGCCTGCGGACCAGTTCTGAGACACTTGATGCCGATACCGAGCAGGATCGAATCCTTCAGAGGGAGAGGCGTGCCAGCAAGTTGGTCCATGCCTTGGCGAGGCAATATGGGAAGACATTACGCCAGCGTATAAAACACATCATGGGGGAAGAGTCGGAAGAAGTCTATGATCGACCCGCCTCCCCCGCGCCCATGACTCCTTACAACTCCGCACTCCCAACATACAAGCAAGGGAGTTCGAGCATGGGCGCTAGGATAGCTCACTGCTCGGAGTATGCCAACCCTCGGCTTCTATACCCCAACATAGAGCACAAGGCCAACTTGGACGCTCGGCCAGAGTCTGTGATGTCTATCTCTTCCAACGTGACGTCTTCAAGTGAAGGGGACAAGACATCAGGTCGTGGGAGCATGGATACCAACAAACTCCCCTTGTGTAGTTCTGTCATCACGGCTACCACCACGACAACACAATCAATCACCACTGTTGTGGCTTCTCCCAGCTCGGAGGATATTCATTTCAGTGACGGATCAGCCGATAGTTATTATGAGAGGTCGTTTGAAGCAATCGAATGTTTGATGGAAAACGATATCTTCAGAGACTCTGCTGTTTTCAGTGATCAAGACGATTACACGGACATGGCTGGGAATACCGAAACTGCGGTGAAAGATCCCGTGATTCCGAGCGTCAAAAGAACGCCAAGTCTGTCGTCTGTCAGGCTCACAAAAACCCGTAAAGTGCCACCGCCGGTGCCGGTAAAACCGGAAATGTTCAAGAGTAGATCGGTGAGCGAGAGGTTAAAGAACCTGGAGGAAACTACGGCGTTTCACCGGGAGGAGCACCTGGTCCGCAGCCTCGAAGGGATCAGCAAGTCCGTTCAGGAGAGGAGGCGAGAACTGGAGCAATGGAAGGCGTTGCGAGAAGACGATGCCAGCTCCCAGCATTCCACAGCTTCCACCGTGATAGAAGTGAGCCCCGTCAAAGACTCCCCAGATGACGAGGGAGGAGCAGCCAGAGGTTGGGTCAAACACGTCATCGGCAAACTGCAAGGGGAACCGAACGAAATGGGTTTGAAACATTCTCAATGCCAGTGAAATGGAGGGTTTATCTTTCGTGTCCAAAAGGTGGTTCCTAAACCCTTTTTGGAGAAAAAAATAATAATTGAAAGCTTCAAATATATAGAAAGGTAAAAATTTAAAGACTGATGTGTCATACTTTTGGCATCAAATCTGCAAGAATCTCATTTGTTCAACATTTCCGGCAGATTAATGTCCTTCCGTGTAGAGCCCCCCCACGAACCATTCCTATGCGATATATTATAAATATGCTAGTTTTTAGAGGCATAATTTTTTTTACCAGGGGTGTCACTTAAGATATTCTACCTCAAGGCAATCCACTCTTTTTTAATGCTAGGGGTGTGCGAAGTCAACTTTTACAATTCAAAGAAAACTTGAATCAAACATGAAATATTCTCAAGGCCAAATTGAAGTGTGAATATTTTTTGTTAATTGCTTTATACTTTGGGGGGAAAAAATATTGTGTTTATTTACACAACTTTTTGCACTAAAATCACTTGGATATGTTTTTTTATTGTTTGTAATATTTATATTTTTATTCAATAAATCAACAATTTACTAAATCAACAATTTACTATAGTAGAGCATTGATAATTCAGACTAATTGAGGATCAACCCAGTCCAGATTATCGATTTGTCCAAATTTTTGAAAATACAGTGCCTATATCAAAAATTACAAAAATAAGCATAAACAGGATGGTTACGAAACCTCGTCGAAAAGTTTGAAACAATTTCACTTTAAACTAAGAACTTACATTATTTTTTTATAGTTAATTATCACAAATTCTGAAGGAATATATTAAGGCAAAAATTTAACAACAAAAAAGTTCTTTTTTTTTTTGAACAAGGGTTGAGGTATTTTTTTGGTGGCCATGTCTTCGATATTGATTCCACTGTGGTTATTTTTATAAATAACATATTTTCCTGGGAATCCGGATTATCGACGATCTGGATTTTTGACATCCAAATTATCAATACTCTGCTGTATCACATGCAATTCTATCTATTACTTCAGATTATTTCAAATGATAATTATTTGTAGTATAATATAGAAACACCTAAAAATGTTAATATGTTAAATGTTAATAGCTCGCAATAATTTTATTGCTGAAACTTAATAATTGTCAAAACCGCAAAATCTAAGTTAATATTTTTTTTTTCGGCGCCAATAATGGAATATTATAAATGACATATTTTAGCTCGCAATAATTTTATTGCTGAAACTTAATAATTGTCAAAACCGCAAAATCTAAGTTAATATTTTTTTTTTGGTGCCGAGTTTAAGTTCTGAAGCTTCGTACACCTCAAGTATGCATCAATAAGCCATAAAAAATATTTCTTAAATTGTCTTAGAAATATTTTATTTAGATGATTTCAATATAGTGATATTTATGACAATAATCTTAAAATAGATGTAAAATTAAATTTCTATATTATATAAAACTTGTAAGTGGGTTTTCTGGAAATAAATATTCAGCACTTAAATTCTTTTTCAGCGCACATGAACTGTGTTTGTACCATATGTATATTCCTCTGTGCGTGTTTTGAATTAAAGTACACCAAGTACATCAGTAATTAAGTTACTTAAACTATCATATATCGATAGCAAGTATTGCTAGGTCATGTAAAGGGTTAAATCATTATATGAATCGGGAGGGAAAGTTAATCCAATAATGTGAGCAATGCTGGAGTAATAAGACACAAAACTTAATTATAATTGGTTCCGAATCGCCAATAAGCAGTATTAGAACTCTATAAACAAATTTAATTAGAAAAATTACAAACCATTTGTTTGTTTTTAAGGATTTTGAGTCTCATATATCTCTTAAGGGTTTGAGGGTCATAGCTCTATTATACACCAAATATAAGAGGTTAAATATATATTATTTAATTTAAATTTAAAAGATGCAAATAGTAAATTTTGTGAAAGTATTAAGTTTTATTTCGTGCGTAAAATTTCGGTGTATCTAGCAATCGGTTTACTCTTATAACTTGTCAGTTATGGAGACAGATCGTTTAAAAGAAATGCTTTTGGAGTTTTACCTAATTGATTTCCACTCCGGCATTACTCGGCTACGGGCGCCGGCTGTCCCTCCCATTTAAAGCCATAAACCATGTAATGGTTTTACTAGTATGTTAATATTGTATTATAATACATTATACTTGTACTTGATTAATTCATGTGTACCACATGCTGATATGTGATGGTTATTCACAGGCTCAGTCCTGGGAGCTGAATCAAATTCAACCAAGTGAAAAACGACAACCCATATACGTGAATCAAACCGGGGACCCTTGAACCCAGTGCCATCTCTCCCTAACTGTTAGTGTATCGAGTGTAACCAATAT
Organism: Timema californicum; assembly: GCA_902141385.1. Classification (NCBI taxonomy): domain Eukaryota; kingdom Metazoa; phylum Arthropoda; class Insecta; order Phasmatodea; family Timematidae; genus Timema; species Timema californicum. The sequence goes on from CABFOW010002918.1 coordinate 28,316, forward strand.
GACTTAGTCGTTGGCGCTCAAAGACAAAAGGTCTTAGGTTCGATTCCAGTCTCAAGGTTTTAATTTTTCACTTGATTGAACCAATTTTTTTTAAACATACTCTCACAATAAAACATTGCAATCAAACTTTGCATATCACGGAAACTTTTGAATAATCTACATCATTCCTTAAATAGTTGATAGTATGCCAATTTTTGTATATGAATTTTCATTTTAATTTGAACCTATCAGTTCTAAAAAAAATATTTTTTTTTGTTTTGTTGTTAGAGCAAGTTTATCATGGGTATTGTACCTTTACAATAATAAGCAGGGTTATCGCAACAATGTCGGTTTGGACAGCCTTTTTACCGTAAAATAGTTGTCGCAGTGATAATTTGGTCGACGTACACCCTTCACTGCTTAAATAAAAAATATATAAAATATGTTTCCAAACTGTCTTCACAGAGCAATTAAGTACTTTAAACTGTCATTAAATTTGAAGTATTCTAGAACATGAAACATTATTTATAGTATCCTTAAAATGAAGATGGAGTACGTCAAAGAAGGTGTGTTACAATAATGCAATAATAATCAAATGATTCCTTTAGAAGTGTAGAAGAGTAGATATTCTAGTATTATAGCGATGGAATGTGCTAAATTATCAAAATCAAATGTCATTGTTTTTTTTTTTTAAATATCTAATAGCTGTACAGACAACTAATATTATTAAATAGTAAAATAATTTTATTATATAAAACTTGTGTACAATTTATTTACAAACATGTAAAATAAATTAAGGGTACGAGGGAAAAATAAAGGGGAGGAGGGGGGAGTCAAATTATTAGAACTCAAATTGATCTAATGCTGCCATTTGTTAGATCATGGTTTAAACCTGTTCTGTTTGAATCAGAGATTTTCAAAGTGGGGTTCGCGAGATCGTCCAGGGAATCCGCGACATACCTTTATATTTTCTAGATATTATAAAATATATTTAGCACCGCCTCTTACTACGGGTCTTCGGGTTATACGCTTTTAATACTAATTACTCTAATGGATTAGGAATTGGGAAGGTTGAATTAGAGGAAGTGAACCCGCATTTTCGTGGAGGGAGAGTGGAAAATCATTTAGGGAAAAACCACCCACAGTTCACCCGACCGAGATTCGAACCTCCATCTCCCTGTCCTCAGTAGTCGAGCTCAACACGAGATATTATAAAAGAGTAAATCCTTAGTGTACACTAAATGCAATGGAGATGCCTTCCCATATTAAAGCCCGGCGAGAAAGTGAGGTCTAAAAATGGCGTGTTGGCCAAACCCCTTGTGCCACTATTATCTTTTCAGAGGAGCATTTGGGCCTTTACTTTTATTTTAGTTTTCTTATCAGCCAGCACAAAGAACTTTCAGAAAAAAAGCAATAAAACATTTGATGCCTTTTTTCACAAACTTATTTGTGCTAGCAAAGCCTTTTCTGCTCTTTGTAGTGTGATATGAATTTGTCTTAGTGTGGAATGAGACTTAAGGAGATGGTCAGTAGAATTACTACCAATTTCATTGATACTTTAGTCACATAAGCAGCTCCGTTCCTCACATAATTTAGCAGTCATTATAAATGTAAAAAATATATTTTATTTTTTTATTGTAATTCTCTTTACATTTATTTAAAAAAAATCTAAAAATGTACAAATATAATACCTATATTTATTTTATTTTCATTTATATTGTATTATATTTAAATGAAAAATATATTATGACTGATCTATCCCTTTAATATACTATAACTATATCATTATCGTTTTTTAATCATTTATTCCTACATCAAGGAGTCTACAAATCGGCTGTTCCCTGGTTGGTGGAGTTTGAGAACCACTGTGCTAGACAACCATGGAAACTTTCTAAAGCACTTTTTTATTATGGTTAAAACTTAAAAAAGCGATCTGTCATATTTGAATTGATAATTAAAAATATATATTTCCTGGGGTCCTTATGTCGTTTTGATATAAAAGTGACTGTCCTGGGAAATATCCCCATATTTCCCCTGTACCCTTCTAAATGTTACTTTTTAACAGAGCCCTGTGGGTGACCTGGCGGTCTAGGGGTAAGGTGTCAAGACTTCTGTGTGGGCGGCCGGGGTTCAATCCTCGGTCCCGGCACAGATTTATCTGATTACCAAACCCTTCCTTCACCTCTGACAAGACATCTTGTGAATGTGGGGAATGCCAGGCCTCCATCGTGGTTCGGATCCCACGTTAAACTGTAGGTCCTCCAGTTCATCTCACAATCACCCTTCCATTACACATTAGCGTAAGTACGTATGACCCGAACGGGTAGTAAGACGCGGTGCTAATAATAATAATAATAATAATAATAATGATAACAGAGCCCTGTGCTATATCCTGGTTCAAGGTAAGAGACAGACAGCACTTACCCGGGTAATCCTGCGGTAGTTGTCCAGACAAAACATTAACACATTTATATTATACTGAAGAGAAAGTACAGAAAAGATGGATAGAAGGGAGCAACATAATATGGCTTCTACAATGAAAAGAGGAACACGGTTCACATTTTACTCTGCTACCACTGTACAAAGAGGTAGAGGCTGCCTCTTGCGAAGATGATCGATCGTTACCACCCATTCCCCTGACCTAGGTTTCATTCTATCAGAACTAATCGGGAGGAGTGTGAAATTCGCGACGCAACTTCCTGAAAGAGGAGGAAACCAAAAGACATAAAAGGGAGATAAATAAAATGTGTAAAGAATGATAGAACACTTAGATAAGAACATGTAAAAAGAATAATATGTCTTTACATGTATAATACAATTACCTCATAGAGAGAAAAGAAGATTTCCTTATAGAGATATAACAAGCAAAATTTAGACTATCATTATCAATAACATCGGGTGACTTCCTAAAGGCGCGTACACATCTCACGAACCAGGCCTGTAATACACCATGTAATGTAACCTGTAGTGGAACAGATTCATACGTTTGGGACGGGCCTTCGAACACTGACCGAGCATGTCATGGCAGGTTCGTTCCAATCCCACCAAGAGTCGTTTTTTTTTGTAACAAACACAAAGGGATTATCAGTTCTAGCTTGGACGTCATTTTGTGTGTTCGGGTAAGTGGTAAGTATCCACGAACCTCTTGCGAACATAAAGAACTGTTGGACAGAGGAAAAGTTTGTTGCATTTGGTAGAAATTTATAAAAAACAATACTGTTCTGTGGTACTTGAAAGACAAAAATTATTATAAAATAAATTTAAAAGAAGGCGCATGGAAGGAAATCGCTTTGTTAGTTGAACAAACAGAACAAAGGTGACATACTGATAAAGTTTGTATACTGTCCACTAATGTGGGGAGACTTCAGATCTAACAGTACACCCAATATCATTGCTGAGGGAACAGAACTTATGGAGGAAAGCTTTATCTTCACTCTCTCTCTCAGTTAACTCCTCGCTCTCAGAAGGTGGTGTGCTGAGGTAAGGAGTTACTGGCAATCTCGACTAACCAGCGTTGTGAAACTTGTCTTACATTTGAAGGGAGAATGACAACGTTGTTTCCCAATAGTAACCATGTGGTTCCCTTAGCTATGATATATATAGTGTAGTTCCAAACCGGCTCATTTTTTTATCTAGTTCAATGTACCACAATCATCTTTTTTTTTAAATTAAATTCATTATAGTTAAAAGTGGCACCATTAGCAAGAAACGTTGCTAAAGTTTCCACTTGGGAAGACATATCCGACCAGCACTCTTGCAAATATGCCACTGAACTGTGAATCACTGCTGAATGTTCGTGAAAACAGGTTGGATCCAGAATGTTCTCAGTGTGTTTATTCCATGTCCCAACTGACGAGCATTCCATTACATGGTATATTACAGGCTTGGTTCGTAAGATGTGTACACACCTTAGGAAAGGCCTCTTGGTGAACTCGAAGATAATTTGAGAAGCACTTTCGTCTAAGTGCTATCACACTTGGACGCCAATGTACAAAATAGAAAGATGGAAAGAAAATTAGCAGTTCACCCTCCAAGGCCTCTTGTTTATGTACTGATAACACTTTATATTTCATTCTTTATACCTTTTTTAGTAGAGATGTGCGATAACCACTTTTTTGATTCAATATGAATTCAAGTAGAGGTTTCACACATCCGTCTGTTTACATATTTTCTACATTTTAAAACATCAGTTTGCTGTGTTTATATTATGTCCCATACTGTTGTGAATTAGTTAAGTCAACCATTTTAAATAAAGTCCTCGGACAGTCACCAGAGAGTATCTTTGTTCTCACACTTTCCCGGTGAACTTGTGGAAGTTCTTGTATTTCGTGTAGAAAGACTTGAACAAGAGTTGGGTGGAGGGTGGGAGAACCCTGACCAGGTAATCGGCCGAATACGAGTCGCACATGGATAGTATCGCGTACATGCAGTTGGTGAGATGGAGCTTGATGGACGAGTGCAGCGTGTATTGCTCCAGTTGGTGGAGGAGGTCCGCCACGAGGTAAGCGCACACCCGCTTGAAGCTCTTGCTGTGTTTTTTCATAGATTTTGTCAACCTAAAGGAGAAAAA